>CAKALU010045371.1:54043-72554 GCA_916700995.1 Hozukius guyotensis
TTTTCCACTTGTGCAATTTTGTTAATAGTCTGTTTATTGTCAATACTGTATATACTGCTCCTATTTTTATACTTCCTTCTATTTAAATGGTTCATATTTTGTTTCACTTTGTTTAGCTCTTTTTTTTTTACTGATTTAGCTGATGCATCTTGTTTTTTGCACTATCCCCTTTGCTGCTGTACACTGCAAATTTCCCCATGAGGGACTAATAAAGGAATATCTTATCTTATCTTATCTTAAAACAGCTTGTGTGTAACTTACTGCATAGGTGCTGGTGTGTGTGCTGTCCAACGGTCTGAACCACGAGGACTGGCCTCGGGTGGTGTCGGATGACATCCATAAGCACCTGGAGAAGCTGAGGAGCCGGGTGGTGACTCTGAGAGGCCGAGCTGAGGGACGAACACTGCTGCCGCTGCCTCTGTGTGTGGAGAGAGCTCGGCCTCAGGACATTGTACTCGGGTCAGTGTGTAATGAGTGGCTAAAGCTAATATAGACTAACTAAATGTGTATTTTTTTATTTAAAAATGAAAGATTATATGCTGGTCTTTATTCCTAGATAAATGTTTTTTGGGGGAAAAAAACCCACAGGAACGTTTTAACGACACTTACCCCATTTCCAGATTCGTTAAAACTTCGCAACGGTTCTGTTCAACTGGTGACCGGAAGTGACGTTGTTCTTGCTGCTTGACAAAACAACAAAATAAATATAATTATAAATATAAATACAAATAAAGACGTCACAAAAATGTAACGTTTCACTGACGTTTTCACTTAGGTACATTACGCTTATTGTATTTCTTGATATTTAATAAGATTTCAAGAGAAGTAAAAATAAAAAGCAAGGTCCAATCAAGGGCTACTTCCGGTTGCCATCGAATATCTTCAAAACAGCCGTTAGTGTGTTTTCAGTTGACCTACAGGGTTTGAAAGTTTGGCTAAACAGATGCGCTAGCGTTAGATCTGGTAATGTGATCAATGCCGAAATCTCTAATTCATATACTGTATTTTTCATGTAGCTTCTATAAAAGTAAAATGTAGCCTACCGGTGGAGAGGCACACATAAATAGGGAATGGGAATTTGACGTCACCGACAGCAAACAGATGCGCTTGCGTTAGATCTGGTAATGCAATGCTGAGGTCTCAAATTCATAGGCTATATTTCTCATGTAGCTTCTATAAAAGTAACATGGAGCCTACCTTACGTCCATGGTGGAGATGCCATGGATGTATTAAAGGGACTGTTTGTAAGAATCGGAAATTGGTTGTAACAGCGACACCTGTGGCCGTTAAGTCAACGAAAGTCAGCGTCGGGCTCGCGCTTGTGCTCGCTCTACATAGACATGAACGAGCATCGCTCAAAACAGTGAGGCGATACACGTCAGCTAAAACCACAATATCACTGTATATTTCAGCTGCTTGGCAGTAATGTTAGCTGACCAGACGAAGTTCTCTCCATGAATCAATGCTGATTCCAGTGTTGGCTTTTCCTGCATCAGTTTCCCGACCGCGGTCGGGACAGGGAGACACCAGCACCCGGACGAAGACGATAACGTAACTCGTTGCGGAGCCCCGTCACTTCACAAGACACGGAAAACCTCTGTTGGTCTGGAGGAGCTGCAGCATTTATTTCTGCACAAACGTCCACTGTACATTCACTAGATATTCTCAGAGCTAAACTAACTCTTCTGCAGTGTGTAGTGTGCGCGCATGCACGTGAGAGGTGGAGCGAGAGAGCGAGCGAGAACAAGCGCGGTGTGTGAGTGAAGGCAGGCAGAGGAGCAGAGTACAGCAGAGACTCCGGCCCTGGAGACCAAAGCTACGGTCTCCCCCGCGTCCTCCGACCGCGGCCAAAACTGTTTTGCAAGACGGGCTTCACTAGATATAACTTTGCGGTTTTGGTGCTTCCGTGTAGTTTATGTTGGAGTCTGAGTCTGAACAGCGTAGCCACACGCGAGCGCCCATGGGACACCGACCCAGATTGATTTATACGTGTAAGAAGTTACAAACAGTCCCTTTAAAAGATTTAAGCTGACTGTGATGACACTTACAATTTACTAAAGTAATATTCTAGTCTTATTTGTAGGTAACCTTCAGCACTTTCATCATCCAAAGCCCATATTGCCATTTTCACCCACACTGATCGCCCCACTCTCTGTCTCCCTCAGCCCCACTGGTTGGCCGCTGGACCGTGGCTTGTTATACTCTATAGAAACTCTGATAGTTCAGTGGTCTGGACAGATATGGAATGCCCTGAAGAAAGACTCTGGTATGGTGCTGCTCCGGGGAGACCACCCAGGCCCCAACGTGGAGCTCCAGTATTGGACCACTCAGAGGGAAAACCTGCTGGGCATCCAGTCACAGGTACAGTATGACACTGGTTCTGTGGAAGTTGGCAGGGGTGCAGTCATTTCAAATTGTAAACTGAAACCGCAGTTCTCAAAGTGTCAGTAATAGAGGTGAAATTGAACATCATAAACTTTGTAAAGGTAGTAATTATGGCAGAGGTGTTGTATTGAATTGCAATATAGGTGTGCCTAATAAAGTGACCACTGAGTGTACATCCTATTATGATTTCCTTGTTTTCAGATCCAGAGCCCCAAAACAGAGCACATCATGGAGATCCTGAGAAGAGTCAAGAGCAGTTACTACTCCTCCTTCAAGGACGTCTACCTCAAAGTCAATGAGGGTAGATCAGCATTGCTCATCATTTATCAGTGCTAATTAATCAATTTCCTCACTCTATCATCTAGTCTCTCACAGCCCGACCTCTCAGTCATTATCTTAATATGTACTGCTCTTCCATCCGGAGTGAACAGCTATTATTATTCCTTCATACTTCAAATACACAAATAACTTCTGTGTTTTTTGTGTGCCAATCACATTTCAATCACTTTGCTACTGTTGCTAGAAATTGTCAATCTAAGAACACAACTGTTTGATTTTAATTCTGTTAAATTAACTGTTAATACTTCTGTGTGTGATTACCATAGCGGTGCTGGAAGCAGAGGACATAGATCTGTATCTACGCCCTCTGAGGAGACTGATCAGCAGCTTAGAGGAGAGGAGTTTCCCACAGATAGACGCTCTACTGCCTCCTCTTTTCCACACGCTCTGTCTCATCTGGAGCCGTTCCCAGTACTACTGCATCCCGCAACGGATGGTGGTTCTCCTGCAGGAGTTCTGCAACCTGGTCATTGAAAAGGTACAGTGATGCTGGTCGCTGCGTATGTGTGAAAGAGAGGGAGACAGAATATTTATTAATATGATATTCCTAATATGATTGTGTGTCTGAATCCAGGCCTTTGCCTACCTCATCCCAGAAGAGCTGTTTAAGATGGAGCTCGAGGAAGGGGTGGAGAGAGTCCAGATAACCATTTCAGTTCTGCGCACCTTCAAGCAGTTGTTTCACACTCACCGGCAGCGGATCCCCAAGTACTACAAACACAGCCATGCCATCAAGCTGTGGGACTTTCCGGCTACGCTTGTGTTCCAGCGGTCAGACCGCATTATGGAGAGGCTGCTTATGATCGAGGTGCATGGGTTGACAAGCATGTTTGTGTTGGTTTTATAGAAAGATTAGAAATGTGCACATCTGGCTGTTGTTCCTAAAAGCAGATGCCAGAATAATTTGCCTCAGGAAGACATTATTCCCAACACAATAAACTGCTGTACATTCATTTTTAATGTATATTTGTGTGTTATTATTATTGTGAATATCAAAACTGCAGTTGACTTTTTTCTCTGTTCATCTGTAGGAACTTTTTGCAACAGCGCTGGACTTTCTGAAACTGGAGAAGGTTGAACTGGGTGGATCCAGAGGGAAAGTCCTCAGCGAGATGGTCTTCAGTATGAGCGAGGAGTTTCACGACCGCTGGAGGTCCCTCAGAGAGAGCAAATATGACCCCCTGGACTACACGAACGATGTGAGGCCTACACTGTGGTGAAATTGTTTGCTACAGTTGTCTTTGATATCACGCTGCTATGTAATTAGTAAGCCCCAAAGGGCTGTGATTCACCGCAATAAGTGGCATTGACAGGCACAGCCGAATAATAAAAAAACAACAATTAGATGTTATTTTTCCGCCCAGCAGTGCGGTAATTGAAAACTAGCAAAGCAAAGTAGTTGCTAAGCAACACTCACGAATCAGTGACAGCAGACGTTATTAGTCAGTGCATCAATTTTATTTAATTTGCTAGATATTTTACAGCCATTTTACAACGGCTTCCAGTGTGACTCAGCCAATTAAAACTGGAACTGAATCTGAAATTGATGTGTGTTATAATATATTTTTTTCAAAGTGTGTGTTATTCCAGCCAATACTGATCAACTCAGCTAAGGAGAACTTGAAGTGCTGCATGAAAATGGAAAGGAATGAACATTGCCTCATAATATAAGTGGCTTTTGAATCAGGAAAGGGACTGAAGATATCCATAATTTCCTGTCTAATGCCGTCTTGTGTCCAGGATTTTTTCCGTCACTATCAGCGTTTCATAGAGCAGAACAGAGATTTTGACCAGAGGCTGGGAACTGTCCTCAATCTGGCCTTCCAGCACTCCAAAAACCTGAAGTCAACCTTTAAGGTTTGTCTGTTACACTTTGACCCCTTAAACATTCCCATTACTGTATTTAGTGAAATACCTCCAGGTCATTCAGGGACAAGGTGTTGATCAGTTGAACTTTTTACATATCTGTGTAAAAAGAGCCAGTTTAGCACGTTACTGTAGCATACTATAATCACATTGATCTCAGCTGAGAAGTACATCATACCTCAATGTATACAATAAACACTGTCATTAAACTGTGTTTTTTGTGTCCCATGTAGTTGTTGAAGATTTTCAGCACCCTGCTTGAGAGACCCAGGATCCACCAGCTGTTCTCTCCTAACTACAATGTGCTGTTGGACATGTTCAACCAGGAAGTAGACCATTGTCAGTTTATACTGGATCAACACAGAGACGGGGTAAGAGAGGTTGAAGAGAAATAAATATTGTCGATGACTTATAAATTTGAATATTGACAGAATTAGGAATGTCTCAGTTTAATATGACACATATTATGATTCAAAACTTGGCTAGAATGTGTGCTACAAGCGTCTTTGGAAATAGTATTAACTTCTAGTTAATTCATCCTTTGTGTTTCAGCTGCGGTCAGGCTGTACTGTCCTGGCGAAGAATATGCCGTCAGTGGCCGGCAACCTCAAATGGTCCCAGGAGCTTCGGAATCGCATCCTCACCAACAGGAGCAGCCTCTGCCAGCTGGCTCATATGTACGGACCAACACACACACACACACACACACACACAATTATCTCATGCAACAACTGTCATCCAGCAGATTTGTTGTTCAAACTTGTAGTCCTCAACCCCAACCGACGCAGACTCAAGTGACATCATTTGAGGCAATCTATCTGATGTCACGCAGCTCCCTCTGGAGCCACAAAAACTTCATACAACTTTTTTCACATATGCAGTAGTACTCCCTAAGTACAGAAAGTCCCCTTTAAGTAGAGCAGGCATCAGGTTTTTAGAAATCTTGTAAATCTTATTTTTGGAATGAAACTCTAGCATACACACTGCAAGAATACAGTTTACTTTTCAAACATGTACACGATACAGATGGCATTTATATTCTACTCCTTATCTTAATTTTTCTACGGTTTTTCCCTTTTCCTCCTATCCCTCCCGAACACTGCCCTTCCAGGCCTCTGGGGTCTGCTGAAGCCGACGATGTCCTCAAAAAGTGCGAGCGTGTCCTGGAGGTTCTGGACCAGCATGATGAGGAGCTGTTCTCAGAGTGGACTGAGGGCCTGGAGGACATCTGTCAGACCCATCTGAGGGAACCTCTGCTCACATTGGACGCTGACACAGGCCAGTTCCAGGTCAACTTCAGTCCTGCAGTAAGCACAAAGTAGACTTAATCACCAACAGACGTATTAAACCCACTAATCAGTGTTCAAATATGTTTTTAATCTATTTGTGTTAAGTGTACATGGTTTTGTCTGGAGTGGAATTGGTGCAGATGTGTGCCTACAGTCGTACCTGCTAACACATAATATGGATGTTACATACAGTGAATTATAGTGGAAAATGTATGATAGGCTATACAAGTCCTTCCACAATAAAACATGTTCACGTTTACACCCCAAATACGAGGTTAAAGCACTTAATTATATACAGTACATATAATTTTATTCTGCAACATATCACTGATTGCTATGAAAGCTTTTCCATTTGCACCATTTTCTTTTTGCAGCATCCTGTAGATGGTGTGTCTCAAATAACCATAAGTAGCAACCTGTGGTTTGTTTACAATAAACAGAGGAACTATTTTGCATTAGCAGCAATAACCGCAGTATGTAAACAGATAAAGAAAATCACAAAAATGCACTCAACATCAAATCAAAGTGAAAAGTGCAGCAGCAATGAATATGTATAACCAGCAACGTCAAAACAGGCACTATAATCCAGGGATTAACAATTTATCTGATGTACTGTGAGCATTTCTTCTAATGCTGTGTGTGTATCTGTGTGTGTGCAATGTGTTCTAATGTTAATGAGATCTCCACTTTAAGATGCTGATGCTATCTATTCTGATTTTTTGCTGTCACGGTAAAAGGAAACAAAACAATAACTTTGGATTCGTGAAATTGGTTATTACATTTCTCCTCCTCTCTCTCTCTCTCATTGCCTGTCCCCAGTTGACATCTGTGCTAAGGGAGGTGAAGTATCTGGGCATGCTGAAGAACCAAAACATTTCCAAAGCAGCTCTCAATCTCTACTCCAAACGGGAGAGACTCTACATGGTGGGTAGCCAAGCTTCTAGTGTTGCACTGGATATAGTAACAGACAGAATAATCAGAGTTTAAGTGTTAACGCTGCGTTGTATCCTGTAGTACACACAGACACTGACCTTGGTGACCCAGTGGTATAACCAGCTCCACAGCACCATCCTGGCTATAGAGCTGGGACTGGTGAAAGATGAGATGGATGGGACGAGGCGACAGCTGGATCCGGCCCTCCGGGAGCTGAGCTGGGCTCAAGACGACCTGTGGGACTACATCCAGAGCACACGAGACCTGGTCAAGGTACTGAACGTTTCTTGTGTATTTTAAAGAAATCTTTTGACTGCATTGTCAACAAATGAAATGGTGTTTTTTTCATTCAACACTATTTTGCAGCATATTTACATCAAGGTTATAGTAGTTTGGAATTTGTAATTAGTTTTTATTTTATTTTAGTTTTGACTTTTCAATTTCATTTTAGTTCGGTTTTAGTTAGTTTTCAGAGTGTGTTTGCTAGTTTTAGTTTAGTTTCAGTTTTTCCAGAAAGGTTTAGTTTTAGTTTTTATATATTTAGTTTTACAGTAGTTTTAGTTTGTTTTTGCTTGGGGCCAGCTCATAGAAATAGAGAAATATTCTATTTCTATGGGCCAGCTATGATGTCTCAGAAGTATGTAGCTACATATACAAACAAAATACATGGTTGGAGAACTGTACATGCCCATAATGTTTAATATTATTCTTTGCACTACTTTAGTGAAGCAATGCGACATAGCGACATCTCCTGGAAGGTCAAGTCCATTCAATTTCTATGGTTTGTCACGAGAGTTGACGGAAATTCATGCTGTCTCATTTTTTTCAGGTTGCGATATATTATAGCTAAAAAACTAAAACCAATTTACGTTCATTTTTTTATTTTTATTGGTTTAGGCAATATCGTTTCAGTTTAGTTTTCGTTTTTCTTTAAGGATATGGTTTTTATTTAGTTTCAGTTTACTAAATATATTTTTCACTGGTTATTTTCATTTTAGTTTCAGTTTTAGTTTACTATAATAACCCTGATTCACACTATTCTGCTATATTTAGAGAAAAGATCCTCTCTCAGTTGAATTTTGTGCTGTAAAAAAGTTATGCTTTATTTTGTAAAGTTTGTTCAATAGCAATATCAAAAGCTGCAGTGAAACTGTTGCCTGCCAATGAAGCATGAATCCTGGCATTCCCCTGATGCGGTCCATGCCAGCTTTCCTCTATTAGAGCAAACACTCCTAAAAACAAAAGCAACATGCAGCTGTCAACCAAAGGGAATATAATTACTGGTTGTAATAGTTCCTCTCTTTTGCAATCGCCAGAGCATTTCTAGTCGTGTCCAGAAGACTAAAGCTAACGTGGAGGCCGTCCAGGCCCTTATGGGGAAATTCAGCCATCGTGCCTTCATCACCAGAAAGAGCCGCGGTTCTACCCTCCTCAACTTCTCTGACATTGAAGAGAGTGTTTCCAAACAGCACACACTCATCAGCAGTACAGGGGAGGAAATACACAAACTGCTGCAGGTATATTCTCTCTTCTTACTCTTGATGCTGGAGAGAAGAAACACTACAGATCTCTCTCATATTCACATCACTTTCCCTCTGTGCTCCAGGAGAGCCAGTCTCTGCTGGGTGTCACAGACCTGGACGGCAGTGAGTGGCAGTCCTACACGGACTACGTGGACCGCATGATCCTGACGGGCTTCTCCAGTGCGGTACGCTGCTCCCTGCAGTACCTCATGGACAACACAGACGCAGCCCAGCGCATCACACCGCTGTTTGAGGTCCAGCTGGTGCTCAACAGCAACGAGATGACCTTTGACCCCTCGCTGGACTTCAGCCACAGCGGTAACTTCTACGATATTGTGGATAAGATGGTGGCCAGCATCACCAACATGGCGTCTTTCATTCCCAGAGTAGCAAAGCACAAACAGCTGGATAACTATCAGGTGCTGTGTAGATTAGATTATAGGTTCATACACAGAAATATATCTGCACACACACACCTTTGTCATATGCTATCTTGTCTCTTTGTCTTGTAGTGCGACATAAATGAAATGGAGGATTTGTCAGAGATGTGCCATGTGATCCGCTCACGGGCACGCACAGCTATCACTAAAGTAAGTTTTCTGTCCACGCATGGAGGCTCATGTATGACGCTTACAGGCTTGAAAAGACTGTGTTGCTTTTCAGGTCAGAGAGTATCAGGGATCGTTCGCCAGCTACCGCTACCTCTGGACTGATAACAGGTCAGTAGTCGTTTTCATCACTTAAACAATTATAAATAGGATATTTGCCAAACAGTCTTTTTTCCTCAACTTTCACAGGTCTGAATTCATGAGGCAGTTCCTGCTGTACGGCCACGTGTTGAGTACAGAGGAAGCCGAGCTGTATGCCGACTATGAGCTGAAAAAGAACCCACCCACCCTAGACAACTTCAAAGAACAGGTGTGCTTCACATTTACATTTCAAGCAGCCTTTAACCTAAAAACTGACTTTAGCAACAATTTAGTGTTTTTTTAATGGAGCTGGTCATGTCTCTGGTCCTTTCCTGTCTGCGTCATTGCATCCTTCTTCACTCCAGATCAACCTGTTTGAGTCTCTGTATGTGCGAGTGAGCAAGATGGAGGACAGGAGGGTGTTTTGTGGCTGGCTGCAGCTCGACATCAGACCCTTCAAGCACACGCTGATGAATGTCATCAAGAGATGGAGTTGGATGTTCAAGGAGCACCTGCTCAACCACGTCAACCAGAGGTTAGACACACACATGACATACACTATAAATGGACAAGAAATACAAAAAACAGAAAAGAATTACCTAGAAATATAGAACACAGAGCAACAAATTATTGTGTGTTTAAAACCTTGTAAATAAACGTAGAGGTGCTATGATTGTACTAGAGCTTCTTTTTATTTCATATTATCATCAGAAGAAACTTTTTCCTTTACCTCTCCTCACTTACATCCTCCTCCTTCCTCTCTATCCCGCAGCGTGAGAGAATTATCGTCTTTTGCCCAGGACACGGCCCGTGGTCTCTCTAACAAGGTGTCAGATGGCGACTATGCAGGCCTCGTGGACATCATGGGACACCTCATGGCCATACGAGACAGGCAGATCAGCGACGACCAGCACTTCAAACCCCTCCTGTCTACCGCCGAGCTCCTCAAGACCTACGGGCAGCAGCTGCCTGAGAGCGTCTACACGCAGCTGGAAGTCTGTACCAATGCACACATTTTCATGAGTTCTGGCAGATATTTACATTTATAATTACATTACATTCTTCCCTTTATTGCCACAAAACACAGGAGCTGCCGGAGAAGTGGAAGAGTCTGAGGAAAATTGCATTCACAGTCAAACATGAAGTGGCGCCGTTACAATCGAATGAGGTTTCAGTTATACGCAGGAAGTGTGTCCGGTTTGAGGTGAGGCTGTGTGTGTGCGGGGTAGGATGTCAGTGTGGCTGCCCCTTACAAAGAGCTCAATATCTGAAACCTTCTCACTTTCTTTCCTGCATTATATATGACTGACACCACACACCCCCCACAGTGTGCTGCACAGTTATAGATGGAGAGATATTCATAGGAACTACAGCTTCAAAGAATCCTAAATGTGCAGGTTTTTTCACATTTTAGGTCAAGCAGCATGAGTTCAGAGAACAGTTTCGCACCGAGTCAATCTTTAAGATCAATGTGGAGGAGCACTATAAACTCATTGATAAGGTGAGCACTGGGAGACAAAAAGAAAAGTTTAAAAGTCTTTCATTCGAAATTATACCTTAAAGTGATTAAATAGAATCTAACAAACAATACAATTTTAAGCCATGACGTATCAAAAATGTCTCCAGTCTAATCGAGGAGTAGCAGTGATGGAGGCGGAAATGGAGAGGCTGCAGGACACAGCAGATCTGTTCGAGGTCAGCTTCCCAGACTACAAGCAGCTGCGCCAGTGTCGCTCTGACATCATACTGGTCAAAGCAGTCTGGGACATGGTCATCTTTGTGAAGGTAAATGTTGATCAGCACAAAACAATTATGTTGGCTTTTGTTTGATTTTTTAGTTATGTTTGAGCTCCGTAGATGTTATATTTTGTTTTAAAGGACGAAAAGATGATTGGATTTTGATATAAAAATACAGAGACATTTATTTTTTTTGTCTTTTTTTTGCATATATTGATAAATAGGTGCACAATATGACCAGGGATGTGATCTAAAAGGGTTAAAAATGCATTTTTCACTTCATCTCAACTTTAAGACTGCAGTCGGGAAATAGATTTTCCCCATAAGAGAATCACAGATTAAATGTTTTCCATTCTCCTCTCCGTTGCCAGACCAGTATAGAGGATTGGACCAAAACCCCATGGAAAGAAATCAACGTTGAGCAGATGGACATGGAGCTCAGGCGATTCGCCAAAGTATAACAAGCTTCCAAACATTAAAATCTTTATTTTTTGCTATGGTTGAGAAGAACAGTAATTTCCTCTCATACTGTATCTCTGTTGCACCTTGAAGGAGATGAAGATGCTAGATAAGGAGGTGCGGGTGTGGGACGTCTACATGGGTCTGGAGTCCACTGTCAAGAACCTGTTGACCTCTCTGAGAGCCGTCAACGAGCTGCAGAACTCCGCCGTCAGAGAGAGACACTGGCAGCAGCTCATGAACACCACCGGGGTACGAGACCATCTCAGCTGCTGCTTCTCAATGTCTCATACCTTCTGATTCAATAATGTTTCATCAATGATTTTCTGCACTGTATACAATACCACTCCATTATAGTTCTGTTCTTCTTCAATCTTGTCTTCACGTACTCCACCTTCATTCAGCTATCCTTTCAGGCTCACGTCCAGGCCTGTAATGACCAGCACAGTTCAGTGAACCCAATTATCCTGATCTGAAATCTGATCACTCTCATGGTTGCTGTGTGTTCGTTTTGGTCCTCAGGTCAGGTTTGTGATGGGGGAAGGCACCACCCTGGGGGACCTGTTGGAATTACAGCTGCACCGTGTGGAGGACGAGGTCAAAAACATAGTGGACAAGGCTGTGAAAGAAATGGCCATAGAGAAAGTAAGAATCATAGAAACCAACCAGTAGTAGAATAGTGTCCTCTATATCAATGCAGTAGTCGTAATGGTCAAGAGTATTTAATTTACAATTCCTTTCTGAGTTTGTCACAGTACCTGCATTTACAGAAACAGTTCAGAGATCAGTTGAGAAGGATTTTTTTTTTTATCACTTTAGTCTTTATTGCCTTTCAAAAATATAACTTTGAAACTTACAATAATTTACATTATTATTCAATAAAATACAGTCCCTATGTTTTTATTTTTAAACCTAATACAATCTTCCCATTTTCTGTTAAAAGTATCTTCTTTCCCTCTTGGAGAATAACTCATTTTTTCCATCACAAATATTTCCTATTATATTAAACCACTTTCTATGTCTGGGTGAGTCCGCTACAATCCAATTTCTTATAATGGCCTTTCTTCCAGCTGTGAGTAGGATTTTGACCAAGTAATTATCTTCCTTCAGTACCACTTTAGTTATATTACCCAGGCATAAATTGAACAATTCTTGGAGATTGTATAGAAAAATAAAATTCTAATCTAAAAAAAAAATATTCCTGGCAAATACTGTCCCAAATAAATTGTAACTTTTACCATATTCTTAAAAAAACAAACCCAAATAGTCATGAAGCAGTCTCACAATGGACAAGAAAGATGAAATCACAAATCATTATGCAGAAATAAGATAGGTAACATTCTTACAAGTTTTATTTTCATCCTACTGCACAATTTGTATGTTTTTCCTCATCTTCAAATGGCAGATGTCACCTTTTGTAAAGAAACGTTTCCTTTGTTTACTGCCAGGTTTTGGCCGAGATAACCCAGACGTGGAGTGTGATGTCGTTGTCATATGAGACTCACACCAGCACAGGAACCCCTCTGCTCAAAGCAGATGAGAATCTGATAGAAACACTGGAGGACAACCAGGTGAGCGTGATAACTGTGCTGATGTTCCCCAGCATGTGATATATCTAGTCTATTTCAGTAGTTACATGCTGAACCCTGTTCTCATCAGGCCCAGGCTTAGATTTAATATTTCTGTTTCTAGTGTTGTTTTATTCCTCTTTGTAGAGCTTTTTGTCAGTCTGACATTACGGAGGTAACTGAATAGGAAATGCACAGAAACATAATGAATGGTTATTAATAATTTAACTTGTCTGAGCATACGTTAAAAAGGGTTCTTCCAGATCATCATGTAAAGCTCCTCCTGTTGTTTCTCTTCAGGTGCAGCTGCAGAACATCCTGATGAGTAAATACGTTGAGTATTTCCAGGCAGAGGTGAGCGGGTGGCAGAGGAAGCTGATGGTGGCCGACCTGGTCATCTCCTCCTGGATGTCCGTCCAGAGGACCTGGGCCCACCTCAACAGCATCTTCACCAACAGCCACGACATCCGCTGCCAGCTGGCCAACGACGCAGAGCGCTTCCAGGGAATCCACACTGACTTCCAGGTACCACAATGCATGCATCCATCTCACCATATCATTATATTGTGTATCCTTTTCTTATTTTTCCCATTTTCCTCCTTCTGTCGCCCAGAGCTTGATGACTGAGGTGGTGCAGAACAGTAATGTGGTGGAGGTGACCAACGAGCCCGGCTTCCTGGAGAACCTGGAGACTTTGCAGCAGAGGCTGTCTGTGTGCGAGAAGGCCCTGGCCGAGTACCTGGAGACCAAGAGACTCACATTCCCCAGATTTTACTTTGTCTCCGCCTCAGACCTGCTGGAGATTGTCTCCAAGGGAACGCAGCCCAAACAGGTGACAGATTACAAGTTGATTATGTTTTCCAAGAGAGAACATAGAGAGAGAGATTGTAGTTATCAGTTCAATATATTCTTCAAACCGTGTCTTAGTGTTGTGGAGTGGAGAATGGTAATAAAGATAAGAATGAAACACAATTTTCTTTTTTCATTTTTCTTAAATTGCAGTCAAGAGATTACAGCCAGTAAACAAACATAACCTTTAAAATAGAAACGGAACTATATTTTCCAGGTGACCAGGCACTTGCTGAAGCTGTTTGACAACATAGCAGATCTTCGCTTCAAGGATTCGGACAGAGGTGGAGGAGCAGAGGAGGAGGATGGGGAGGCGGTTGCTATAGGGATGTACAGCCGAGAGGGCGAATACATCCCATTCTCTGAGCCGTGTGTCTGTGAAGGACAGGTTAGATTTCTGTCTGTGCAAATACAAGTTTGAATCACATTACTATGGTATAGCTTTAATAAATAACTTTCTCTGTATTGTTTATTATATGCACAGAGTGTATATATATAGTTGTATGTGTATTCAGTTGCAATGTGTAATCATTTTCACATATTTTTCAAATACTATATAGCATGTAATTCTATTTTTATTTGTACATGTTGTGTGTTTCTTCAGGCAGAGTGTTGGTTGAGCGCGTTAGAGAGCACCATGCGCTGCACGGTCCGAAAGGAGATCCAGGAGGCCGTAGCTGCCTATGAGGACAAACCACGAGACCAGTGGCTGTTTGACTACCCTGCACAGGTCTGATAGAGCAGATAGAGATAGAGGTGCAGGGATGACGTATTTTTGTAGGCCAACCAGGAAGTTAGCTTTGCCCTGGTTCCCTCGACAAAAAGCCAATGGAATTTTTCCATTGGGTTTTGGATTAATGTAGAAAATAAGCTCTGTGGCAAACACACGTTTATGGTACTTACACGTTTTGTTCAGCAAGATAATCTTAACAAATGAACACCACTTATATGATTTTGTATGAATGCAATCGCCAGAAGTAAAAAGCTAACGTTAGGCTATAAACAAACTACACCACGGTTGCATGAGCGTGAGTATACACAACGAGGCTGTAAAGGCGGACAAGTTGGTGTGATGACGTTTAGTAGTCTAATTTAGCCACTTGTTAGCAACCACAAATTTTTAAGACACATAAAGGCTTCAAAATTAAAGAGTGGGATATTTACTGACATATTTTGTATCAAATTAAAATCTCTTAAGCTTGTTTTAACCACAGAGCTTATTCAGTCATCTAACCCATTCAAAAAACCCATTGACTTCCAGATGAGGGAACAGGAAATGCTAAAATACTACTATAGGACTCATTCCTGCAGCACTCAATAATGTACAATCTGTAGAATTACCATTTTAACTTCATAAACACACACATTATCTGTTGTCTGCCATCTGTTTTCTTTTCCATTCCCAGGTAGGGTTGACTGGTACTCAGGTGTGGTGGGCCACAGATGTGGGCATTGCCTTTGAGCGGGTGGAGGAGGGATTTGAGACAGCTCTCAAAGACTACAACAGGAAACAGGTGGTGCTGTAAATCCAGATATTGTTAGGATGGAGGGTGAACACACTGGTTGTTCTGTTCAGTGATGAATTCTGTTTGTTTTTTTCTAGATCACACAGCTGAACTCACTGATCCACATGCTGCTCGGAGATTTAACTCCTGGAGACCGACAGAAAATCATGACCGTCTGCACCATTGATGTCCACGCTCGAGACGTGGTCGCCAACCTCATAACTCAGAAGGTAACGCTCGAGTGAGATTTGTTGAATGAGGCATCATGCAAGCAAGAAGACCTTCATGTTGGTGTTACTGTGTGTGTCTCTCAGGTGACAACAGGCCAGGCCTTTGCATGGCTGTCCCAGTTACGCCACCGCTGGGATGACGAAACCAGACACTGTTACATCAACATCTGTGACGCCCAGTTCCAGTTCAGCTATGAATACCTGGGGAACACTAACAGACTGGTCATCACTCCGCTCACTGACAGGTACACACACAGTACATATAGCATTGTATGCTACACCAATAAACATGCACACAGATTGTACACGTTATTGAGAGACAGAAGTCCAGCACGCTCCCTTTTCTCTATAAGCACTTAACACCCAAGTGCTCCAGTCAAGCTGTGTAGTGGTTGAAAGTAGATAGCTCCCATGCAAATAGGTGTAAAGTGTAAAGAAGAAAACAAGTGTTTTTGTCTGATCAAATAAGGGCATAAACACCAGCATTGAAGTCTCATATCTGACCACGTTTCTAACAAATACACCAGTCCATTTAATCAAAATTTGTATTATTACTTTGGTTTCTGATGTTTTTATATGATTTTATATCTCCGTTAGGTGTTACATAACCCTGACCCAGTCCCTCCATCTGACAATGAGCGGCGCCCCCTCAGGCCCAGCTGGCACCGGTAAGACGGAGACTACCAAAGACCTGGGACGCTCCCTGGGCATCATGGTATATGTGTTCAACTGCTCAGAACAGATGGACTACAAGGTAGCACGGACAGGACAGATGTTCAACGTAGTGTTCATATTTACTCCATTCATTCATATTGTTGTTTATATTCATTCCACCCTTCAGCTGACTCCCTCTCACACGTCTTCAGTCCATAGGTAACATCTATAAGGGTCTGGCTCAGACGGGGGTGTGGGGATGCTTTGATGAGTTCAACAGGATCTCAGTGGAAGTGCTGTCTGTGGTAGCCGTGCAGGTCAAGACCATACAGGACGCTGTACGCAACAAGAAGCAAAGGTAGATGTGGGAATAATGAAGTGCTTTATAAACAATCCATATTAATTTGTCAGCTAACCCAGTCAGTAATGTGTAATTGGTGCTGTGTGTATGTAGGTTTCATTTCCTGGGAGAGGAGATCGAGCTGAAGCCGACCGTGGGGATCTTCATCACTCTGAACCCGGGTTACGCCGGCAGGGCCGAGCTCCCAGAGAACCTCAAGGCTCTATTCAGGTCTGATATAGAAACTGAGATATTCTGGTCTGATAGAAACTGAGAAAAAAAGAGTTTAAGTGCAAGAATTAACAAATGTCAAAGATGAATAATTCATTTGCTAACTGTTCAGGCCCTGTGCCATGGTGATCCCAGACTTTGAGCTCATCTGTGAGATCATGTTGGTGGCAGAAGGCTTCATAGACGCCCGTCTGTTGGCGCGCAAGTTCATTAGTCTCTACACTCTTTGTAAGGAGCTGCTGTCCAAACAGGTACATAATAATCTACTTAATATACAGGACACTGAATATGCTGTAATTATTCCTGGCGCTCTTTCAGGTTGAACACTATTTAGAAAGCTAATATGAATGTTAAATGAATTAAAAGCGCTCTTGCCAACAGTCATGGAAAATACTGTACATATTTAGCAACACACCGACACTGATTCCAAACTCTGAACTGACTCTTGGGTCTCTATTTTAATGGTGCAAGGGTGCTACATTGAAATACGGTTTGCTCATTCATCAGATGCTGGCCTACAAAAAGTAAATAATCCACACCCCTCTTATTCCACTTTACTTTTCTGCACATGGTTAACATATACCGTATGAACAAATTTAACTGTAGCTCCTAAATGCACTCTCATCTTTCTTTGTCTTTGCACCGATTATTATAATTAATTAAAATACCGTTGGGCTGCTTTAAATATCCTCTACGTTATAGTCTTTTCTTTCATTGCTGTCACTGTCAGGATCATTATGATTGGGGTTTGAGGGCTATCAAATCCGTCCTGGTTGTGGCTGGATCTCTGAAGAGAGAGGAGCGGAGCAGACCTGAGGAACAGGTACGCATCAGTCTGTTGTCATTCACAATGAAGCATCTCAAATGTAGCAGGTATGGGGAACAACAATTGTGTGCCTTGTGAGTACATTAGCAGTACGACATCCAAACTTGTGTTTTCCTGCCCAGGTGCTGATGCGGGCGCTGAGGGACTTCAACCTGCCCAAGATAGTGACCAGCGACGTGCCCATATTCCTCGGGCTCATCAGTGACCTGTTTCCTCAGCTGGACGTACCCAGGAAGAGAGACCCGAAGCTGGAGAACGCCGTTCGCCAGTCAGTCAGTGAACTGCGCCTGCAGCCTGAGGAGAACTTCATACTAAAGGTGCCTCATAAGAAAAGGCATTGTTTTAGGATTGCAGGCCAATGTGCATTTATAAATATATAACTTTAATAAATAAAACACACTTCATCACTGTGTTTACAGTTATTTATATTTATAGTATACTGTGCTGTAATTGCAAGTTTTGACTCAAGAGGAGTACTTAATTCCTTTGGGAACATGAATGAAGGCATACATATACTAGATCTGTAATTTATGACAAAGAAATTAAATTTGTAATAATTAGTATTCATATTATCAGTAATCCAGTGTGAGTCAATGTTTGTGTGTGTACAGGTGACCCAGCTGGAGGAGCTGCTGGCTGTCAGACACTCTGTGTTCGTAGTAGGCGGACCAGGAGCTGGAAAGAGTCAGGTTAACTTCTCTATAACTACTGCATCCATTAAACCACATACAATATTTGCCCATTTATTTTCAAAACTACATTTTAGAGGAGTTGGCTTATAACCATTGTCCACATACCCAGACACATGAGTATTCGGGTTGCAAGTATACTGTTAAATTTGGGGATTTTTCTAGATCTTTGATTTATAAAAACATTGGAGGAGCATCAAAAAAAATCCCAAAAATAGTCTTAGGATGAGAATGAAAAGTCTCCAACAGCTAAAGTAAAATTTCACTGTTCTCCTATCTACAGTATGGACTATCTAGAGTAATAATGAGGGATTTGCTTTTGTGAAAAGACAGGGTGCACAGAGTGTCATATATTTCTAATATTTATTCATCAGATCTTAAAGACTCTCCATAGAACGT
>CAKALU010045372.1:0-33374 GCA_916700995.1 Hozukius guyotensis
TTTTATGACTTGTGTCTCTACTCTGCTGAGCTCTGGCTTGCTTTGTGCATGGAAAAAGAATTATCTATACCAGCGGATAATTTGATGCTTGCTGATTTCTTTAAGTTTCTTTAAGTTTAAGATAAGTCAGTAGAGTTTTTTTTTATTTGTTAAACATAGCTGAACTCACATTTCAGGTCCAACTTTACAAAGACATGCAATGCAGAAAGTTGTTCAAACTTCCACAACTTTGTTTAAGCAGCACTCACATCCGTACCCTGAAGTTGTTATAGCACCAGGAGTGCCATAAAATCCCCAAATTTATCCCCAATCTCACTGCTGGTGTTTGGAAATTAAAAACACATGCAGTTCAAAACATAAACAGCAGGATGGGAGGACTGCTTGGTGTTTTTGGTACCGAAAAATAGGGGAGAGGATTTTTATATTGTATTAGGGATTCCAATATTAGATTAGAAAGACGGCAAATATGCTAAAATAGTAGCAGAGAATTGTTGCTGATGCTTTTTATTTTCCAAAAAAATACTAAAGATACTATAATAAGTAAATAAGTGATTATCGAATAGTATTTTTGCTTGAAATGTACATCCCTATATAGTTCAAAACTCTTGTTTCATTTTGTTGACATATTAGACTCAAAGGTTTTTACAGAGTGAATTTTGGATATCTCTTTTTTATCACTCCATAAATCAGAAAATACTGTCAACAGCCATTTTCGCAGAGTTTTTTAGAAATGTTCTATGAATCAGGCTATGAATGATATATGAACAAAGCCCTCCGTAAAAAACCTTCAGAATAAAGATAGGAAATGAAACTGGAAAGTTTGGTGTATGTAAGTGTTACTGGAGTGGAGAGGTCTCGCTCAAAGTTTGAGAAAAACCTCATTTTGAGAAAACAGCCTTTAAAGATATGTATTGTAAAATTCCATACGTTTTGCAAGACACTACAAGTGAATAGGGTAAAAAGAAATAACTAATAAATGTCACCATGACTCCCTCAGTTGTTTTTTTTTCACAAGTTTTCTGAAATGTTATGTTTAAATATGCAAATGAGGTATTATCTAATGATAACTTTTAGTGAATTTAGGAGAAATCTACAGACGTAAATAGCCAAAGTAGTAAAATAAACACCTAAATGTGTATTTTGGAGGTTTTCTTTCCACTAGTCTGAAAGACGTCATGTTACGGAAGCAAAATAGCCCAAAATCTCAAAATTGACCAGTGCATGAAAAAAGGATGTTTTTGCCTGGAGTGTCTCGCCTTAACTTTTTACAGCTGTCAAACTTTAATTAATTGCCATGTTTCCCTCTTGAGGTAATTTTGTCTAATGAATTGCTCTGGCAGGTGCAACATGGAGAATTTGTTAGGAGCAATTCAAACCTGCCCACTTGTACAGCTGAGTCTGAAGGCCTGCCACTGTAGGAAGAGACTCTTAACTAATTCTCATAGGTTGCATCCATTGGCTTAATTAATGGGAAACACTGAAAGGCTTCTATTGATTACTCTCTGGTCATTTTCAAATATTGCTATTGAGTTGGGGCCTGCTTGCTTTTTAAGTGGAAGTAAAGTAGTAGTATGAAAGGTAATTCCAAATCAGAAAGAAAAACCCATTTCTATTCAAGTGCACTACAAAGATGCAATCAGAGCCTCTTGTTTGGCCTATGATAGGTCAGAATAAAGCATTACATCAGCCGTGTTGCTCACAGCGAGCAACGTGGAGTGGTGAGGGGGTTACGGTTTGGTTTGGTGTTTATATAGCCTGATGAATTTAAGTCCGTGGAGTGTCATCATCGCAAAAACAAACGCAGCAGAAAGACGTAAGGAGTGAAGAGAGTAGGGTTACAGGGTGTCAGCTTTGATAGGTGTCAAAAGGGTCAACTGTGAGGTATCTCCTCTCTCAACTGCTATTGATTGGCCTCAAGGAGAGAGGGAGAAGAGAGAAGGGAAGAAAAGAGAGGTGAGAGATTTCAAAAAAAGAGGAGACTCGAGAGGAAGGGTCTTGTGTCTGAGGTGAGGAGAGGAGGTGAAAGAGGGAGGCAGCGGATAAGACAACATAAGGGGGTAAAAAAAAAAAAAAAGTCAAACTGAAAGAGGATCTGACGAGGAGGGCCGGGGAGGAGAGATGAAAGGACACGGAGGGAGAGAACGAGTGGATTTGGCAGCTGAAAAAGAGGTGAAATGAAGTTCACCGCGGAAGGAAAGGAGTCTCTCATACTTCCGTAATTATCTGTTTCACTTCCCTGTTTTCACCCCCGTGGAGAACAGTCTCTCTCTCTCAGTCTCTATCCTCGACTCCCACTCGCTTCCATTCCACTTTCGCCCAATTTTTGCCTCTTTCGCCTTTCATCTTCCCTTTGTCTCTCTCTCTCTCTCGCTCTCTCTCTCACACACACACGGAGACCTTTTGAATGTGTCCTAATCTCCTGGACATGTTGGAGCATTAGATGAGCTCACAAAGTGAATGTCAGCCAAAATAAACACAACCCTCGGTCGTCAAACAAGGCATATTATTAACGGTTTGCTCTTTCACTACATCCTCCGTCTCTCCGTAAGACGCACGCGCACACTTTGCACACACACAAATCACCTCGCTTGTCTTTTTCTGTCAATTTCCTCACCGTCACATTGAACAACTCTCGTAAAACAAAACACCATTGTCTCTCTTTGGTCTGCCTGTTTGAATAGTTGTCATGTTTGTGTTTGTTTTCTATGTTGTTTACTCTGTTTTTTATCTCGAGAGAAACAGGGGAAAAGAGTTGAATTTTTGTGTGTAAATGTGAATGTGTGTGAGAGAGACGGACAGACAATAGACTAGCAGTGAGTGAGGAAGAGACGGTGGGGCGGGAGACAGAGGTATAAACGGCAGTGGTAGTTGAGGAAGGGGAAATTAAAAAGGCAGAGGAGAGCTATCAGAGAGCCTTTTAATTAGCCATCCCCGTTTATCACCATCGGCACACCGAGCCAAGGTGCCGTCTGTTGTCGTGTCAGGAGGAAGTCGGAACAGCACTTTTCTCTGAGGCAGCAGGCATGAAGGAGAGACGGGAGATGAAAGAGGCCGAGACGAGAGAGAGACAAGGGAGGAAAGTTAAGAGAGAGAGAGAGAGAGAGAGAGAGAGAGATTCAATGATTTAAAAGTAGGGTATGTTTATTATGTAATACACATATACTCTAAATATGTCACTGTATATAAATACGATATGAATTTACACATAAAATAAATGAAAATGAATGAATACATTAAGCAACACCAATGAGAATGTGTGCTGTGATACTTAAACAATAGAATCAAACATTACACAAAACTACTGTCTTTCTATTTTAAATAAAGTTGTGTATCCACCATTAACAAACAATCACAAATATTGTAAGAAGAGTCTATTATAGCAGATTAATAAACATTAGTCTTTGCTGCTTTTCATTCAGTAGTTATCCTCTTGAACTCCCCTCATATTTTCCCTTAAGTTGCTTTATAAGGTTGTTAAATTCATCTTATTTCTGACGGTATCATACAGTATATATACTGTATATGCTGTGTATCATGTTGTTGCAGCTCAGTGAGTGAAAGACCATGGTTTTTATGGCTGCATTATTCCATCGAATGGACATATTCTACAAGTCTGCCGTATCATTTTAGGCACATTTCCCCCAAATTTAAACTTACAAATTTGGTATATTAAAATACAGTTCAATGCGTTTGAACAAAGTTTGGCTGCATAATTTGTAGGGGGGGTTAAGAGATTAAAGACATACAGTAGTGTGTAATTGCATATGAAAGTTAAGATGTTGTAGCACAACACTATCGTAACTATAACTAACTAACTAACAGCAACTGCTGCCGTGCTGCCTCCACCTTAATCTGTTGAACATGCCACACCAACACTGCGTGCTTAAGTGAAGCATCTCAGAAGCAGTGATGCAGGCTCAAGTAGGCTCCAAGCTCATGCTTTGCTTTTAGCACGCACTTTATTTTTGGAAACTGGAGCAGTGTTGGCATCCTTTTTGCCACGTTACCCCCCGTAGATGTCAATTACTCACCGTGAGTTACCGTGAATTCTTGAGGAAAACTTTGTTTTTCTTGCATGCCTTCACAGTGAATGGAGATATTTTTTGCCAAAATGGTACTATTTAAAACATCCTCCACTACTAATGAGAGTTGGATTATACTGCATGAGTTGTGTGGGAGTTTGTAAACGGATGTTTTGATATAATTTTGCTGTTGTTAAACCTCCATTTACTTCAATTCATCAAGGATTTACTTTGTTTTCAGATTCCTCGTTCACCGTGGAGGCATGCGAGAAAAACAAAGTTCAAGATTTCAACAAACGGTGAGTAATTGATATACAAATGCTCACTTTGTGGGTGAAGTATTCCTTTAACTATGTAAGTTATGTAACAAACATACTTATTTTAACCCAAAACATGACCTTTTCCTAACCCTAACCAAGTAGTTTTGTTAAATGATCGCTCACGTTGCAGGACAGTCGTAAGAAAACGCACGAAAAATAACAAATAACTTTTCATAAGATATCATATGAACCGCTGTATGAGGATACGTGGCTACATGTGACCCTTTGACTCAGGTTGTAACCTCTTTTGATTATACAAATCTTGGTCTCAAAACCCCAAATATGGAACCACTGAACTAGGTGGTAAATAACAGGGAGAAAAAACACAACCTCCATCTTTATTCAAAACTAGGGCTGTCAATCGATTAAAATATTTAAACGTGATTAATGCATCGTTGTCCATAGTTAATTGTGATTAATTGCAAATACATTTTTTATCTGTTCAAAATGTACCTTAAAGGGAGATTTGTCAAGTATTTAATACTCTTATCAACGTGGGAGTGGGCAAATATGCTGCTTCATGCAAATGTATGTATATATTTATTATTGGAAATCAATTAACAACACAAAAAAATGACAAATATTGTCCAGAAACCCTCACAGGTACTGCATTTAGCATAAAGCAATATGCTCAAATCATAACATGGCAAACTGCAGCCCAACAGGCAGCAACAGCTGTCAGTATGTCAGTGTGCTGACTTGACTATGACTTGCCCCAAACTGCATGTAATTATCATAAAGTGGGCATGTCTGTAAAGGGGAGACCCGTGGGTACCCAGAGAACCCATTTACATTCACATATCTTGAGGTCAGAAGTCAAGGGACCTCTTTGAAAATGGCCATGCCAGTTTTTCCTCACCAAAATTTAGTGTAAGTTTTGAGCGTTATTTAACCTCCTTCTCCACAAGCTAGTATGACATGGTTGGTACCAATGGATTCATTATGTTTTCTAGTTTCATATGATGCCATGAGCCCACTACAACCTCCAAAAGATCAATATCGCAAGTTTTGTTAATGCGTTTTTATCACGTTAACTTTGACAGCCCTATTCAAAAGTTATGTAGTTGACTGTGCAACACCACGGGCAAAACACTGACTTACTGACCTCACATCCTTCCTTGTACGGAGAAAACATGAGGTTGGTTGAAGCTTGACTTCTGAATGGCCTAGTGTACAAGTGTACTCTCCATTTTCATTATGCAGAGCTCCCGGGGCCTCGAGGTGCCTTAACAGTGCACACCATTATTCTGCTGAAAACCACACAAGGCAACAAGAGCTACACATGAAAGCACAAACATACAGGCCTCTTCACCAGCTATTAGCTCACATACATGTTTGTGTCTGTGTGTTATTTAATTGGATGAGAGTGCATGCAAGTAAAGTATATGCCCGCCTATCCGTGTGCATGTGTTTTTTTATGGGCATTCATGCATGTGCTGAAACTACATGTGGGATGTTGGGACTCCATAATATACCCGGTGGTGCCAGAGCATCCATTCTAACTGTCCTCTTTATACTAGCTGGATCTAATTGAATCTAATTGGGACAATTAAAGTGAAATTGGACCAGAAGAATTTATTGAACCAGTTATCTGTAGTAATTAGGCAGTAATTGGCCTATTGTTATCTTTACAAGTCTCCTGGAAGGGCTGACAATGAGCCAGCATACAGACCTATAAGTGAGATTGGCACATAGTGCATAAAGAGACACAGTCTCCCTGTTGGTGTTTGTTTCCTTCTCTTCTTACATAAACATGTTAACATGTGTTTTTATCTGCACGTGCCTACGTTATACAGACGTTATGTTTTCTTTAGAGTCAATGCTTTTTCACGTCGTCCTACAGCTGTACCTGTTGATGTCCGAAAGTCGTCTATGCTCAGCAAAATCAACGAGAGTCCACTCGCACAAAGAGGACGTCTTCCAATATTCTCTTTTTCACTCATACTCTTTCATCTTCTTCTAATTTGTTTGTCATCCCTCTCGTCCTTTCATCCCGACTCTCATGCTGCACATTTAGACCTCCTTATTGCTCTCGTATTGATTAAAAAACAGTAATTCTTAAAATACTGTGACAAAAACAGAAAGTAATACAATAAGCATGAAGGAGGAACTGAGGAAATGAAGAATGGGAGAGAAAAGGCGACTGACAGTGAAATTAAGTGAGGTAACGTCTACACAGTTGGAATCCAGAACAATAAACAAAACCTGCAGTACATTTTTGATTAAAGCTTCTGAATGTGACACTCATGTCATGGATTATTGGAAGTCTATTCTAGTCTTATATACACTATAAGGTATATGATTTGGTTTTAACAAGAACCTCATATATAGCATTAGAGAACATACGTCTAATGGGTGGTGCAAATGGGAATCCCTTTGTCCGTCTTCCTCCTCAGGTTTTCCTGTCACATCTGTACAAGAGTGGCAAGAGACGATATTCCCCTTCAAGTCCTTCTTGACATTTTTGAAACGCCTCTCTTAACATCTGTCAGTTTTGGTTTGAGTTTTTTTGTGAATAATTAATAAGAATTAATTTTAAATATGAATAATGAATAATGTTGTGGGATTATTCCTTAATTCATGGGCTATTTGGGGATTTATACTTTATTATTACATACATATATATTTTGAATACTGATTTGGAGGTCTATTACCATGGCAATGGTCGAAGCTTCGAAGCAATCGTGTCAGCCCTTTTATGTTTAATGTGAAAGGGGTCGCAAATAGCAGCAAACCCAAAGACAATCATATCCTGACTCTAAAGTTCCCATTTTACCTTTTCTTTCAGCTTCTTTTAACATATTGTTTGCTGATCTCCCGATCACATATTTTTACTGAATATCGGCCGATATCAACCAGCTGTAAAACTTTATTTATGATGGTTAAACTGTGCAATTAATCCACGGTTCAGATGCGATTTTTGTCACCACAATAGTGTCACGACTCTGCAAGATGCAGTCACGAAACTTTACAGGTGTGTAATTTTGATCAAAATGAAGGCCGAGTTATCAAAATGTAATCGACAACCTGTTATATTGTTAGTAATTTGTTGCTGTTTCAATAATGGTTGCAACAAAGCGAGTTGACAGTAGATATTATAGTCTTGAGAGTAAATTGAGTTATTAGCCGTGGACTACCTGAAAGTGTATCCTTAACACATATTTGTTTTGCACAGTTTGTGCTGTGTAGTTTGGTGTGTATCAATCTCAGAACCCATCGGCTATCGGTCTGATGATGATAAGCCTCTGGGGGCAAGGGGCTATATTTCTGGGGTTACAGTGTAGCCAGCGCATATCCGGGCCAAGTCTTCCTCTTCTGTGTGCTGCTCATTGTTTACAGTCTGATTAGCAACTTGAGATGTGAGACTGGAGTTGGAGTTGAGAGACGACGTCTACGACCTAATTGTTTCACAAGTAGCCAGTTTACAAGCTACTTTTTAGCTAATAAAAAGCTAAATCATCGTCAGACAATAGCCGATGGGTTCGGAGATTGCATTTCGGCCAATGCGTTCCGCCTCTTTGCTCTCCACACAGACTGTTTACCTGCATCCACCCAAAGCCTGCTCAAACATGATTGGTCAGTGCTACTCAGACTACAAACGGAAACCAGAACACTTCAGATACCAACATCTTGTCCTGTTGCCTACAGATCCTGCATTCATATGCAGATATGTGTTTATAGAGATTATTTACATATTGAATAAGAGTTTTTGAATATGAAGCGGTCACTAAGACACAGCTGAGTGAAATAATGCAGATGAAGAATCTTTATTGCCCGAGGGCTTGCAGAGAGATCACGTTGGGAAAACAAATGTGGCGCATTGGTATGCTGTCTTTAACTGTAGAGATTCAAATCAAATGCAAAATATCCCATTAAAATACCTAATGAACTGAAAACAATAGTGAATGTCTTTCTAGGGAAATGCAGAAATAGTGCAGAGCAGTGCACAGGGAGGAACGCTCCTTCACACAATAGACGTGATAATAGCAATGTTCCTATTTATAGTGGTAGAAACATTTAAGTCTGGTATTGGTACAGGTTTAAATGTGTTGAGCTTATGTGACTCCAGTTCAGTTGTGAGTTGCTCATTCAGAAGTGCAGTCGCATTCCTTTTTACGCCGTGAAATATTGACCCACATTTGCCTGTAAGTTTGCAAACTCAAAGAAATTCATGTACAACACGTTCTTGTTTTCATTGTCTCTCTAACTGGATAGCCTCAGTCATTTCTACATCTAGCAAAGACAGAACATCCATTGTCATGTGTCAGTTTCTTTACTGCACTTATGAAGATGAGGAAGGGTTACATCGATTGATAACTCTTTCAATGTACATATGAACATGTTCGTGTTTAATAAGATAAACTTGAAAAATCTGTCATCCCATCTTTGAACCTGGCAACACATGTAGACGCAGGGTGTCTTTTGTGAACTCTTTGTACCTGCATGAGGCCACATCTGTAGAAGGCAGTCACAGCTGGAGGACAGATTCACAGTGACGCCTGCAGCAAAACTCCCCACCAACTTCACTGTTTCCCTTTTTGTCACTTAGTCCTTTCTCCATGTGTCCCCATATTTTCTTCCTCATTGTGGCTACAGGTGCATCCCACTACCACCCTCTACGCTCACCCTGTGCCTTTTTATTGTTGTCAGTGAGCCCCTTCAGTCCTTTCCTCTGCTCTCTCTCTCTCTCCCTTCACATCTTCTAAGGCGCCGGCTGTTTCGAGACAAAAAAACCCTCAACCTTCTGTTTCTTTCTTTCGACTCCTGTTTTGATCACTCGGTTCTTCCCTGAGGATTCGGAGTCAGGAGCTGCCTGAGGTGACTTCCCCATCAGGGGTGCTCCCCACCTCCCTCTCTCCCTCCCTACCTCCCTCCATTTTCCTCACTATTCCATTTTATCCCCATGGGATTCCCAGGCCTTAATTATTCATTGTAATTTGTAGATTAATTCTGCATGGCTACCTCCCTCATCACACACACACACACACACACACACGCACACACACACACACACACACACACACCATCGTCTCTCTGTCTCTTTATTTCTCTACTCTCCTCCACCTCAGGCACCCCTCTGCTACTTACCTCCTCCTTCTCTTCATCCTGCCTTTCCTGTCTCTACATCTCTTTTTCTTTCTTTTTTCATCCCCTCCCCGTCTTCCATCTCTACTTCTTTCTTTGCTCCATCTTCCTCCTTTAATTGTTCTATCTTGCCCTCTGTTGCTTCTTTTGTTTTTTTCTTTCATTTACTCCCTCTTTCCTCTCCCCTCTCGGTCTTTTTCTTTCTTTTTTCATCCCCCCGTCTTCCGTTTCTACTTCTTTCTTCCCTCTCAATCGTTCTCTCTTGCCTCTTTCCTCTCCTCTCTCGGTCTATACTAGTCTCTGGTTTTCTCCGTCTTTCTCTACCTATACATTTCTTCCTCCTTCCTCCCTCCTTTCCTCCCTCCTTCTCTCCCCCCTCCCAGTGACAGGTTCCATTATCATGTTCCTCACGGCTCGCCTGCTCTCCTCCTGATGGATGACCTCACACGAATATTAATTTACTGTAGCATTAACAATATCACATCTTATTCTACACTTACCTCTTCCTCCCTCTCCTCCTCTCCCTCCCTCTCTACCTGCTCTACCCTCCAAACACCCTTCAGCCAGTTCTCTCATTTTCTTTTGTCACTTTCGCTCCCTCTCTCTCTCTCTCTCTCTCACTCTCATGTCTTCATCTCTCTCTGCACTTTTGGTTAAAGTTAGTTCTCCTCATTCAAAGTCTTCACGTTATTGCATATGCATCTAAAAAGACAATAAAATATCTTTGCCAATAGAGCAATTCTGATTGCAGCTTATCATCTTTCCGTTTTGAATGCCAATGCAATCTTCACACAAACCTGGTCT
Organism: Hozukius guyotensis; assembly: GCA_916700995.1. NCBI lineage: Eukaryota > Metazoa > Chordata > Actinopteri > Perciformes > Sebastidae > Hozukius > Hozukius guyotensis. The sequence continues at coordinate 10,232 of CAKALU010045372.1, forward strand.
GTATGTACACTGCAAGAATACAATATTAAAGTGAATGGCATTTACCATGAAATCCCTCTTTCTGAAGCCAAACGTTGAGGTGATCTACATAATTCATGCATCGCATCATGACACGCAATGCATAACGGAACTGTTGAGTGAAAGGTGCTCGCACGTTATATAGATCGGCGGTGCGAGCGGAAAAGCTGTTGACACGAGAGGAGACGGAGGGAGGAGATGGAGGAAAGATGAATGCGAGGAGAACAGGCCGTTGGCTCTGGCGCTTCATTGTTCATACGCTCTTCATCCGCCGCTTTCTCACGCTATCGCTTCTCTCTTTTCCACCATCTTCCCCACTCTTTGCCTTATTCCCTCTCACATCACACCCATTTCTCTCTCACTGTGTTCTCCAAAGCCCACTTTTTATCCCATCATCTCTCCCCCTGTCTTGAGAGGCTCATGTACACAGTATTTATCATCACCTGTCTAAGTTCATTTTATCCGGAGGGCTCATCTCAGGGCTTGGCTGCTGCTGCTCTGAATCAAGCCAGCCAAGCCTGTCCTACTGTAACTCGCAGAAGCAGATAAATACAATATACTTTTTTTCAGATAATTCAGTTAGTCTGGTTAAAGTTGGGTGGAGATATGCTGGGAATTTGCTGATGTCACCAAACTCCTTTAAGGAGGAAACAAGACTCGGCTTAGGGATGCACCGATACCAATACCAGTATCGGGTATTGGCTCCGATACTGTGCTCATGTACCCGTACTCGCAAAACGGCTCCGATACAACGGCACCGATACCACTTTACGGCAGCGTGACGTTAACCTCTCGTCACCATCTTTTGGGTCATATCGCACGCGCTCGCTCCACCTCCCCAACGGTGCGGGCGAAACGGGCCGGTGGTGCGCCCGACCCCGTAGGGCAGGGATCCCACCTCCTTTCATTGCGCCACGGGGTTTTGCTTGCACCCTCTGACTCGCGCATGCGTTAGACTCCTTGGTCCGTGTTTCAAGACGGGTCGAGTGGGTTGCAGACATCGTCGCAGACCCCTGGCGCCTTTTACATGGGCTGAGCCCCGCCCTGGGGGCACGACGCGGTTGGGGCGCACTAACAGTGCCCGGTGACACTTTGAGCACGGCCCCGGGAAGCACCTTCATCCCGAGCCTTTCCAAGCCGACCTAGAGCTGGTCGCGGCGCACCGCCTCATATGCAGGACTCCCCAGCCTGCCGTGTGTTGCTCACACCCTCCAGCTGGCTGTTAACGAGGGTCTTTTAGCACAGAGAAGTACTCGTATTGGTTCTCGGTATCGGCGAGTACCCAAATGTAAGTACTTGTACTTGTACTTGGTCTGAAAAAAAGTGGTATCGGTACATCTCTAATATGACCGTGTACGGTCAGTCTGTGAATTTGTGGCTAAATTGTTATACAAATAGTCAGTGGTGATGTCTATAATGCAGCGGTACATGTCCACCAGGTCTGGCTAGGACACTAGGGGACGCGCTGCTCCGCTCAACTGGCTGTTCAAACGGTGACGTACCCTTGGAATGAGCCTGATTGGTCCTTGGTTTTCTGCTCGCTGTTTCATACAGGAAAAACATGGCGGCCTGCGTTTGAGTTCTGAGAGTCTGTGGTCTGAGTAATAATGCACACTTTGTCGATTTTAAATCCCTGTTGTGCAGATTAATCCCAACTCTGAAGTAATTTACATTAGGTATTTAGACGATAATACAATAAGCCCTATATACATCTGCCACAAGGTAAAATACCAAAACAGATAGACCCCCAGCCACCCACACACACACGCACGCACGCACGCACGCACGCACGCACGCACGCACACACACACTGATGTTGGCTACTTCTAGAGAAATTAGGAATAATTACTTTTTATTTACTTTTCTCTTCACCTTTTATTTACAGTATAGGTCAATGCTTATGACAGTTTTAGTGATGACCTTCCAAGCTAGTGAATTAACTGTGGAAGATTTCAAACGATTCAAGAGACACCAAAAATAACAAATATGACAGTTGATGGGTAAAAAGAGTCATTATTAGTGAGAAAAGTAGAAGCTAAAATAGTAGGACTAATTGTTGCATGTGTATTTGTGCATGTGCAAGAGAAAGAGAGAAGGAAACATCCTGACAGATGAGACGGCCATTGTGTGACAATAACAAAAGCTTTCTCAATAAATACGGTAGTGACAGGTACAGTATACATTTAGGGTGTGGTCTATAGGATGCAAAAGTAAAAGATGCATGCAGTTTGTCTAAAATTAAACCTAAAAGCACAGTTACAACACAAAGTTGCACGGCGAAAATTCATCCATACGTCTTCACATAGTTTGCTGATCTACCCGCAGTGCTGGTTGGTGAACTACTGTAGCTAGTAAGCTAACACACCAGCTGGCTGGGAACATGCCAGTGCTAGTCAGTCACAGTAGTTCTCAGTACTGTTACCTTTACTTCCCCTGGCATTTTTTTTCTCGAGATTGTACATAATTGCATTCAATAAAGAGATATTGAAGGACAATACCATGACGATCAAATTCACACAGGCATTGACCTCAAATGGTTGAGGTTAGGCATTGACCTTGAATGCTTGAGGTTAGGCATTTACCTCAAATGGTTAAGGTTAGCCATTGACCTCAAATGGTTAAGGTTAGCCATTGACCTCGAATGGTTGAGGTTAGCCATTGACCTCGAATGATTAAGGTTAGCCATTGACCTCGAATGATTAAGGTTAGCCATTGACCTCGAATGGTTGAGGTTAGCCATTGACCTCGAATGATTGAGGTTAGCCATTGACCTCGAATGATTAAGGTTAGCCATTGACCTCGAATGGTTGAGGTTAGCCATTGACCTCAAACTGTTAAGGTTAGCCATTAACCTCAAATGGTTAAGGTTAGGCATTGACCTCAAATGGTTAAGGTTAGCCATTGACCTTGAATGATTAAGGTTAGCCATTGACCTTGAATGGTTGATTTTGCTGCCAAATTGTGTCACTTTAAATGTTGGTGTGACTGGGCCTTAACTCATAGTCAATCTAACGACCGTAAGCAGCATTTAGAAACCAGGGATATGATCAATTACTTTTGTCCTCCCAAATAATATGAAGTTAAATATATAATTTTTTTGTTTACTTTGATGCTGTCTATTCATATTTCAGAAGAGATTGTGATTAATGCTCATTATTGGTCATATTATTGTAACAAAACAGCATGAAGATGAACTTTACCCTGTGCAATTAAATTCTATCAATCAACTCCATCAAAGCATCAAACATATTTTTAATTCCAGATGAACTGATTTGAAAAGTGTGCTCTCTCGTCTACTTGTCTAACACGTTGTTTGAAGGACATTAGATCTTACTTTGGTGATATGTACTTCTGGCCGTCTGCTGTATAATACCAAGGACAGTGTCTGCAGTATTAATGCAGGATAGATGCAGGATAAATGATTGAGTACCTCTGTAACATCACCTTTGTCCACCGTGTGAAGAAAGTTTCTACATCCTTGAGCGACTACTCTCCTGCAGACTTAAGTGTAAAAGTGTCTGTTAGTCTTACTGCCAGCCTTAATGTGCTGGGGTTAGTCGACAGATTGTAATTTATGACCGAAGTGCAGACAAAGCCCAGCGCTGAGCAAAGAGAGGATTTGTACGAGACACTTGATTAAAGGTAAATCAGATGTGTTCAGATGAATGCACCACCTGCGCTATGTGTCTGCTCCTCTATTAAGCTGTTTCCTATTAGTACATTTGATTCTTTCTTTTTTGTCATCTGTTTTTTTGCTTTGTATATTATTGTCAGTCCACTGAAGGGAACTCATCAACAAAAGTCATTTTTGGCTCTCGTAATGTGTTTAATTCTTAAGTGCAGTGACTAAAGCATTGTGCTGAAGTGAAAACAGGTGCCAGATGGGTGAGAGCAATTTCAGAGTTACATTCAAGCCACTGGGTTGTCAGCTGAGATTCTGTGCTCCTGTTTCTTTAGACTATTGGCTGAGACAGCAGACAGATACACTTACAGACTGACACACTTTCACACACTCATGTGCACACACATACACACACACACACACACACACACACACTTGTTTGCTTCCTCTTACTGAGAGTGGCTCAGAGGAACAGTCTGAAATCACTCACCTACTGTAGCTGAAACAGTGAATCATGCATGTGTCATGTGGCACATCAGACATGTGCCACATGACACATACATGTTAAATATCTCCACTTGACACCCACACAGCATCAGCCTGGGAGTTAACAGTTTTATCCTCCAGCAAAAAACCTCTCTTCCCTCCCTGAGCGCTCACTGGATAAAGACTCTACTCCACTCCTGCTCGCTGCGTCTGACAGATCCAGACTGTGGAGAACAACTTAAAGCAACACTTACACCCTCTTCTGGGTAAAACACACTTCAATGGAGAGGAAAGAATGACTGTGGAACCCGCTGGGAACCGGTTTCATTTCACTCCCGACTCGTCAAATACCGACGCTTGGTCAGTGGCCATCGGCGTCTGATACCGACGCACCGAGGCACCCTTTAGAGTCTGTATGGGCCACACCGGGCTTTCAACTAACTCCAATGTAAACCACGTCAGTATTAGACGATCAGAGCAACTGACGTAGTATGAAAAGTAAGAAAGTCCGCTTAGGGAGGAGGTTGGGATGGATGGATGGGTCATATAAAGACAGGACTTGGACACTGTTCGTGTCCCGTGTGAAACAAAGTCAACGTTGACATATTTAAACTTAGTTATGTTATGTACAATAAGTATGCTTGTTACATACGCACAGTTAGTCAAGTACGTAAGTTGTGCAACAAGCGACAACTAATTTGACGTAAGAAACATACTTATTTGAACCCAAACCACGATCTTTTCCTATGCCACACCAAGTATTTTTTGTTGCGTAAACCCAACCAGGTAGTTTTGCTGCCTAAACCTAACCAAGTAAACTTAAAAACGAAGTAAACCTATGTTGTAAGTTTATTTTGAGAAGACACTGTATGCATGTAACGAGCGGAAATTGACCGTTTCCTGTGAACACCGAATTTTATTTTGAAGAGACGCTATTCATGTAACAAGCGGAAACTCAGACACCGTCCCTGACATGTCCAAAACTGACGCTAGAGGGGTACCTAGAGCGTCATATTGTGAAAACATAGGGCCACTGACCTAGTGTCAGTGTTTTACGAGTTGGGAGTGAAAATTCAACAGTTCCCAAAGGAAAAAATTCGCTGTTGCATGTTCCTGACAGCGCAGGGATCTTAGCCAGACTTGGGCCCCAGAAATATTTCAACTAACCATAAAAAAAACAGACGTTCAACAGTTGCAGTAAACCATAAACAACATTGTTTTGTTGTAGTAGGTAAATCGTGCTAAAAAATGTGTAGTATTGTACAGAGGAAAAAGCTATATGAGGCTTTGACTACACAAGCAGTACACGTTAGTTGGATCAATATGTTGTTGGTTTTGGCCTTTTCGTAGGATGTATTCACAAGAAAAATGTAGAAATGCATCAGTCGTATCTTTTATGAAGCAGTGATACAAAAAAATCTGAATTTAAAATACCATTTGCAATGGCAACACTAGCCATTTTTTATTTTAGATGGTCATTCATCCCCATTTTACTCTTCACTTTTTATAATTGCAAAATTTCCTGAGCTGTGTTCATTCAAGAAGATCAAGTAGACCTTGTTTACTTATGGTAAATCTTCTTGCAGCAGTAAACCTTTTAGGTGTGCGTTAACCCAAAATCAGGAGTTAAAATCAGTTTAAAGGTACAGTGTGCAAGATTTGGCGATATCTAGTGGCGAAGTTGCAGATTGCAACCAACTGAGTATCCGCTCCTCCCTTTCCAAGACTGTGGGTAACTCCCTTTGCCTCGCCCAGAGGCCATCCTTACCATAATAACACTACTTTAGGGGCAAAGGAAGTCGGACGACGGCTGGCAGTACCACGGTTTTGCAATTTATTTTTTTTCAAAGATTTTTTTTTTAAAGATTTCTCTTTTTTTGGGCATTCCTGCTTTATTTGATAGAGAGAGAGACAGACAGGAAAGGCAAGGCAGGGGAGAGAAAGAATGACAACCAAAGGCAGCAAAGGGCCCGGGCCGCCGCGGTAAGGACTCAACCTTCATGGTACGCACTGAGCTACCAGGGCGACCTCTGTGGCTCACGTTACAGCAGTTTTCAGGTACAAACTGGGCTACTGTAGAAACATATAATATAATAACATATAATGAACTATGAATGTTATATTCCATTTCTGCTAATAGATCCCCTGAAATGCTGCACACTGTTCCTTTTAAAAAGATTTGCTCCATTAAAACATCTGGTTATTTTTCAGTTAGTAAAATATGGTAGCAATAAGCCTTTTTCCCGACACGTCAGGGATATTAATGCTGCAACAGGTTTGACATCAAGCTGACACGCTTTAAAAGGCTGGTAACGGGTGTAGAGTGCCTACCTTTCTTTGTAGCACCCCGCAGCTGTGATTGGTTTTGCCATTCACTGAGAAAAACGCTGCTAAGAGTAACGTAGAGTCATGACAAGTTGCTACGACTCAACTGGTGTGAGTGCTGCTGAGTGACTACTGTATGGATGAATGTCATGGACACACACACACACACACACACACATACAGCACTTCCTGTGGCTGACAAGATCACCCAGGTCTGACACAGTCGTAATGGCCACTTCGGGCCGTTGCTTCACTAAACCCCAGGGAGAGCAAACAGGATGATAAAAACATAAGAGCAATAGAGAAACCTGAGTGAGCGTGGGCGGGAAGAGAGGACGTAATACTGATATATTTTCTAAATCGATTGATGCCTGAGTAAATGTCCAATTAATCTGCTTTATGATAGCAGGATGAGCTCTGCAGGATGAAATATGTATGAGGGTTCTTCAGACAGCTCTGTGTTTAAAAATTCTTTTCATCCCACGCCCTGAGGAAGTGTGGCAGATTAGTCTCTCTGTGTGTGTGTGTGTGTGTAGTTTATACCTCCCGCTCAGACCTCTAGGAAGCTCTCGCTCTGGGATACAAGCTCAGAGGGGAGTGGGCTTCATTCCCGGATACACATATAAACATAAACATGCATAAATGGGCGTATCAAGAATGTGAACCATCCATCTTCAGAAACATGCAAACACGCCCCAGACAAGATGACACAAACGCACCCGAAACATGTGCTCAAGTTCCTCAAAACAAGGACGGTGCGAGCCGTAATACGCACCGCCACTCAACACAATTACTTCCACACACACACACACACACACACAGAGCTGAGCGGTAGCAGCAGAGGCTCAGGCCGAGTGATCAATCGACCTTGATTTCATCTACAAGCCAATAATGGGAGAGGATCCAGAGGCTGTGTGGGCAGGGTAATCATTGTGTTTAGTTACACCACACCGCTATCTCCCCTGGGCTCACTACTGCCGCACACACTTGTTTGTGTGTGTGGCTTTCCTTGTTGTGTGTTGGGGCCCATATACATTATGCGTTTGCCTGTGTGTCACTGTACAGATATGTGTTCCTAGTTCAACTTCTCCTCGTCTTGACCACATGCCAGATGCCGCTGCCTCTTACAACCAGGGTTGGATATTAACTTTTTTGTCCACCTGCCACTGTGTCTGGTGGATTCCAAAACCTAGCAGCCCCTCAGTAGATTAGCATTGTTTTTTGGCTGGTGAGTGAAGCAAATCTAGCAGCCACTTGCATATTTTACCAGCATTTGGCTGGTGGCTGATGCTAATTTCCAACCCTGCTTACAACTCTATTATGTTCTGTCTCAATGTGACTGGCCACAGAAAACGTATGAGATACTTTAGAAGTACAAGTAAAGCTGGGCATACTCTGTAAGATGTTAGAAATGTTGTTGTTTAGGGATGTTAATAGTTAACCGTTTAACCGTTAACCGACATTAAGCATTTTAACAGATTAACGCTATGAGCGGCTCGTCACTTTAAGGAGAAAAGCTGGTCCACATTAACAGCCCACCTTAAGAGGCGGAGCCGGAGTTACAGGTACAGGAAGTTGGCTCCCGTCTTTAAGAGTTGTAGCACTTATTCACTGACAAATAAACTGTACACACACTGCTACACCGCTATACAGCTATAACGCCACCAACAAGCCCACACTCACCGTCGCCACACACACACGGTCTGTCGGACACTTGTTAAAGTTTCGCTGTGCTGACAAAGTATCGTTACGCCGTTAACTCTAAAATGAGCCGTGCAGCTCAAATTTCGCGCCAGAAACGGGCTAAAATCGTACAGTGTATGCCCAGCTGAAGAGGTATAGTACGCTTCCATTCGCATGCATTACTTGTAGTTTAATTTTGGTCATAAGTGTGGATAAGGAGATGCAATAAAGGCTGATGGAAATGCTGCTGCATGGTGATTTTATTGTATCATTGTTTGTGTTTTGTTCAGTTTTTATGTATTTTCTCGTTGAGTTTTGTGTGTTTGTGTAAAGGCCCATCTGGCGCAATTCATACACGAGGCAGTTTCAAAGTGCTTTACAGACATTTAAACTGTTAAAAGGGAATGGAAACAAATTTGGAGGCAATACTGACAGAAAAAATGAAAATAAAAAGCAAAATAAAAGTGATTAACACAATATTTGAAGGCAGCAGAATAGAAGAGGGTTGTAAATCTGCTCTTAAAGGCAGAGTTCGGGCACACCTTAGACCCTCTGGTAATTTAAGATGTGGCATTGGTCCATGCTATACACGTGTCCCGATAAAAGACAAAGGCATTGACGCAGCACTTTTCCTTGTCTTCCTCTGTAGATGCAGCACTGTCATATGGCTGCCCTACTTTTACATGCCTCCGCTCCACCAGACATCTCCAAATGTACATAATAAAAAAAGATGGCAGACAAAATTATAACATGTTGCCTGTGTGCAGACAGAGGGGACACATTAATTCATTACACCCACATAAATGCCATGTTAGTTGAGAGGCCGCTATGACATGCCTTAATGTGCCACAAATGCAGAATGCTCTTTTAATTTTGTAATCTTTTTATACCCTCTTTATTTTCTCATTACATAATATCCACATAGCTCCAGCTGGAAACACACACAGATTTTCTTTGCTTATTTTTTTTCATCATGTAATGAAGTTTATTATGTTTGCGGGTTGTCCGTCCCTCCATCCGGTCCATTCTCGTGAATGTGATATTTTAGGAATGCCTGGAGGGAATTTCTTCAAATGTGGCACAAACGTCCACTTGGACTCGAGGATGAGCTGATTAGAATTTGATGGTCAAAGGTCAAAAGTCAAGGTCACTGTGACCTCTCGTCCGTCCGCATTCTTGTGATATCTCGGGAACGCCTGGAGCGAATTTCTTAAAATGTGGCACAAACGTCCACATGGTCTCAAAGATGAACTGATTAGAATTTGGAGGTCAGCGGTCAAGGTCACTGTGACCTCAAGTCCATCCCATTCTGATGAACATGATATCTCAGGAACAACTGGAGGGAATTTCTTGAAATTTGGCGCAAACGTCCTCAAGGATAAACTGAGTCGATTTTTGTGGTCAAAGGCCAAAGGTCATCGTGACCTCACAAAACACATTTTTGGCCATTACTTAAAGGTCCAGTGTGCAGGGTCTGACGGTATCTAGCAGTGAGGTGGGGAGATTGCAACCAACTGAACCCTCTCCGGTGCATGCTCCCGTGATAATGCAAATGTCCCTCTCTAGAGCCATTTGGAGCACAGCCATTGCTCAGAGTGTGTGTGTGTACATGGGAAGTGAGTGGTGAAGCAAGAGAGAGAGAACGGCAGCGAGTAACGTTAGCGACTCCGGCCCAAGCAGGAAAAGTTAACAGAGTTTGGTTTGTCCGTTCAGAGATGCTGTTGAAACATGGCGGTGCAACATGGAGGACTCCGTGTGTATGTAGATATAAACGTGTCATTCTAAGGAACGAAAACACAATGATTCTTATTATCAGGTGATTATACACTAAAGAAAACATACTTACTAGTATTATATTCCATTTCTGCCAATAGATCCCCCTAATTGTTACACTCTGGTCCTTTAAGAATTTATATGCTAATTATGACAATTTCACACAAATGTCTAACAGGATATAATGAAGTGATGACATTTTGGACAGACATGAATGTAAACTGCAACTTGACTAGTTGGCGAAGGCATACAGTACAACCGCGAGGCGGTTATTCTATTTTTTTTTTTAAATGGCTTAAAATGTGCATTGAAAATATAAAGCACCTTATGTTGTTTGTTCCCGCTGAGGCGCATATGCTTTGAAGGCATGTGCTTTTATGTGTGTCTTTGAGGTGTGGGCGTGCATGGGTTCTCACATTTGTGTTTGTAAATGGGATGTACCGTACCTTACAGGCTGCCTCATAGAGCACAGCTACCTAATGCCGTGCGTTTCCAAGAGAACATGGATGGGTTGCCAAGGCTTAAATAAAGACATTACACATGAACGGAGGAGAGATCGATAAACACAAAGAGACTGTCATGCACTCTCTTAGATTAATAGAGATCCATCTCAATAATAGCGCTGCTGGAAAACACGATTGTTCAATAATTCGACAAAAAAGTAAAGCTTTTGTGTAGCCTTTGATGCACACATTGTAATTATGTCGATTTTTTGTGTTTTTTACAAAAAGCGTGTGTTTTACTGCATGTCACATATTATCCATCCATATACTCGCTTATCCTTGGCGGGTCGCGGGAGTCGCCAGTCAATTGCAGGGCCGTCACATATTAAAAGCAGGTAATTCCAATTTATTCACGCCACTGGCTTATTCGCCAGTTTATTTGATCACAGCAGATTTAGAGAATATTAAAAACCCTTATCATACCCGATCAAATTTAGATTTACTCCCCTCCCCCCCGTCCCGCTGTGTTTCAGCTGAATTAAGTCCATCATTGTGCGGTTGTACAACACGGTGCGAGTTCTGATCAGTGAGCCAGAAAGGCTCTGATTCTCTGATCCTCTAATCTTCCCTCCACATTTATAAATCCAAGATCCATCTCTGTTTTTTTATTCCCCGAGTTCTGCTCTGTAAACTTCCACATGCTCCAGTGTTTCTTTTGAGCATTTGTGTGTCTGTCTGTGCGTGTGTGTGTCCGAATTAGAAAAAGCCAAGCCATGATGTCTGGCATTACGCTTTAATTTCCATGGAAATAGGTTGCGGGAGAGTGCCCAGAATGAGATGGGAATTTCAGAGGCCCCAGAACATACCAGTTGCAATTTACCAACCGGCTTTTTGGTACACGACATGCGTGCATACACACACCCCTTAGACTGCCTCAGTCATGCTGCGTCATGCTTCTATTTGCTGTAAAATGCAGGATGGAAACATCATAATCAATACGAGCAGTTAACTTGGCCACCATGAGAAAAATCTACATGTTGTGAAATTATTAAAAAAGCACCCCGTTGTTACTGAATGATGCTTTCTTTTTTACAGGAACTATTTTATCTTAGCTCCAAAAGAGATTACAGGCCCTCCAAAAAATGGTGCTGATGGAACGGTCACGACAAAATGCAGTCTCCTAAACTGTGTCTAATTCAAACTGGCTCAATAAGAGCCTTTTCCAATATCTTCCTCACACCTGGGGCCTCTGCTGCCACAACCAAAATTACTCTCTGACACTGCCTGGTAGGCATGCAAAGCACCCTCTTGCAGACACTCACGTAATCACAAAGGCAAACATAAAGACATCTGCGCCTATAGGGTGTAAAGTGAAAAAAAAAAGGTTTAATATTACCCAATAATACATGCTGCCACAGGGAGGGATCAGAAGGGAGAAGGGTGCTCGGTTAGCCAGGAGTAGAGGATCATATAAGATGCAATATGAGCAGGGTCTGAAATTAACTTTTTCAATCCCTGCCACTGTGGCAGGTAAGTATTTTTATTTTTCGGCCACTCTTTTGAAATCTCTGCGCTAAATGAAGGAATAACATTTTAGGTCTGGTGTCATTCAATGTTTGATATATTCTACATAAAAAAAATATTACATGCATGGTAAATTACAGTGTTATATCACACCGTAGCTTTCGGGGAGCCCTATTTTTTGGGGGTGGGAGGGTACTGTACACAGTACTGTACTGCACTTTGTTATTGTCATCTATAGTGGTTATTTGCATAAAAACACAATTCAAATGATTAGGAAATAAATTTTGTATTTTTATTTTAAATATTTGCTTTGATTAAAAGAAATCTTGGCATCAGTGGTTTTAATTCTATATTAAAAGCTGCTTAGAGCTAGTTCAAGAAGTTAAACAGGTCATAATTCCATCTCTATTATCTATTTTACATTGCTATTAAAATATCTCCTTCAAACAACCAGATTTATTCAAGTTTCTCACCATTACATTTGAACACATCATGGTAAAGTTAGACTTTACCTTTGCCCAATACTCATGTTTACTGAACAGAGCTTGAACGCACCATATTGTAACTCAATGGAAGCTACGTTAACGTTAGTAGCTTCCGTTATTTAGCCAAGCGGTTTCTAACAGGTAACGTTACTAACTCTCCTCCTACCGATTTCAACAGAGATTTGTTGTTCACAGTGCAGCATTATCAGGGAAGAAATCGGGTGCTTCTCAGGTTTAGCAGAAGTAGCGCTTGGTTTTGAGTGCTTTTTTTTCTCTCTGCCACGGCTCCGGTCCCAAACAAACTGCGTGCGTATGGCGTTGCGTCAGTGTGCTTGCGTAACTGTTGGAAAGCATCAATACAGAGGAATCATAGAGGCATGAAATGCCAAGAAATCGGACAACTCTCAGTTCCTATCCCTAGCGTTTTCACTGCCTACCCAAAGTGGCAGATGGCCTGACGATTTTATCCGCTACTGCCAACAGTTTACCCGCATTTGGTGGGTGCTGGCTGCTAATTTCAGACACTGAACGTGAGGGTATTAATAAACAGATGATTAGCCTGGGGTGAGGGTGCAAGGTGGAGGACAGAGGAAGGGTTGAGGAGAACGAAGAGTCAGGAGAAAAAAACAACGAGTGGACGTGCCCTCAAGAGGCCTGGCATAAACAAAAGTAGAGAAGCAGGACTTTAATATTCATATAATATTCATAACCTGGGACCAGACAGGCCTGTCGCTTTCATGTGCACAAGGAAACAAGAGAGGAAGGCCGGGCGGGAAAGATGAGAGAGACAGAGATAAAGGCTGTAAATGAGAATTGGGGAGGGGAGTAAAAGTTTGCCGTTAAGTTAGAATATAGGGCGATTTCAAGCTCAATTACAGAACACATGAAAGCTTGAGCCTTTCACGTCCTCGTTCCTCTGTTCTTTCTCTTCGTCCTTCAGTTTTGCATCCATCCATCCCTTGTCATCTTTAACAGCCATGTCCCTCTCACTCTGCCTTAAACTCTTGCCCTCTGTCTTTTCCCTCTTGTTTCATCTCCTCCTCGCTCTGTTTTCTCCTGTGGAGGGCATCTATGTGACTTGGAACGCCAGGCTGTAAGTGAGCAAAATTCTGGCTGATTGCAATATATTTTCGGAGTGTGGGTAGAGCCAAACCTAGGCGATGAGATCTTTGAATATCAATTCCAATAATGAGATGCCCTTTATTTGACTCGCAGACACTTCAGTGCATGTAACTTGCAAAGGAAATCCAACACTTCTCTTCACATGAGAGTTATAGCTTCCAACTTTTCTGGTGGTGTAACAACAGCGAAAACCGTGAACTAGCCTCAGGGGGAGGAACAGAAAAGAGGAATGAAAATTGATGACAGGGTTTGAACTGGACAGAACAGTAGTTTGGAAAAATGGCTGAACAAGAAGGGGAAAAATAAATGTCTCTGGTTGAAATAAAGAAAAAGATTTACTTTCTGTTTCCTGGATGTCTGTACAGGAAACTACTGAAAACACTGCATGTATGAGGTTAGAGGCTCGTATCTGCTCATTTAACCCACAATACTGTCTCCATTAATTAAGTGTCATTTCCAAATGTTAACAAATGCCCCACTTCAATGTGGCAGCTGACAATAAAAAATGATTTGTGTGATCTATCTCCTCCAGCACAAAGCCACCATCCACACAGAGTGCACCAAGGTAACAGCCATGCAGTATCATTACCAAAGATTAATAGGGCTTTTAATATAGTCATTAAACTCCAGTGTGAAATATAGATGACAGTTGTCGGCAGAGATAGTGTTCAATTCCATTTCAGGATGTTTTGAAGCTCCTCTGGGTGCTGAGTTATAGGTGCCACCGGTGCTATCAAGAGCTAACAACATCCTTTGGCATTTACACTTCACTGGTTTCCAAACTATGAGCGCTGAGCTCGTCTGCACCGTGGCAACCTATCAGGCATGCAATGTCCCCATCACAGCATTTCAAAATGTAGCTTTTAAAAGATTAAAAGAGCAGCCCTTAATACAACCAGGATATTTGAGGTTACCTATTTAAAGTATGTTATGTAACCAGACTAGTCAGTACAAGTAGGACAAGTGGAAAGTAGACAATGGAGGTTCGTCACAGGGCTGTAGTCAAGTCCAACTTAATCGAGTCCAAGTCAAGTCCACGACCAGGTCCAGTTGAGTCTGAGTCAAGACCAAGTCCTAAGGCAGTCCAGACCAAGTCCAGGCCGAGTCCAGAGCAAATCGAGTCATTTTAAAGACCATAATAGGCAATAATGTCTTTCCAATGCTGATATAGTGATTAATGAGTTAGGATGGACAGAATAATCTTCTAACATCAAACTAATCAATGTATAGAACTTAGGTTTGAGGATCATTACAGTCTAATGCTACATTCATTTATCAACCTTGAATTTGATCCGATATTTGCTACTGATGTTTCTACCCCAGAACCACCCCCAATATGCCCACAAGCAGGGACATTTTCATTTTCATTAAATTTTCATTTTCAATTATTTATTGAGATTATTATTAATGCAAATAGCATGGACGAGGAAGAAGGTGTTCTGCAGCAGATCCTAACAAGCATCAGTTGATAAGGTTTAAACTTAGTGTTAAAACTATAGTGTTTTCGCCTTTCTTTCTGGGATACAGGCTATATGTGCGGTACACAAGTAGGCTATTTGTGGTGGGAAAGAGGATTGTTTTTTATCTGTTTATTATCATATGCATTAGTCCATTATTCCTTGTGAGGCAGACTCTATCATGCATGACAACATTGAGGTGTGAGAGAGAGGACAGAAGTGTAGACGTGATACAAAAACTTTCTTTGATCATGAAACCTATTGTCCGATTCTCCGATTTTTCAGTGCAGTAACTACACTGCAGTCTGAAGTCCCTACTGACAGTGACAAACAGAGTGACAGCAGGAGCAACTTGATCAGTTCTCAATAGCCGAGCCCGAGACCAAGACAAGTGCGAGTCCAACAAGGCACGAGTCAAGTGCAAGGCTTCAAAAATGTGGACTCAAGACCGACACCGGACTCGACTACAGCCCTGGTTTGTCGTTAACTATTTTTTTCAGGGCGCAGGGATTGCCTCAATTGAAACGATCCACTAAAACGACGCAGCAAGTTTTGCTTGCCGCTTTAGGGTTTGGTTCTGATAGCTGGTTCCACTTTGGATCCAGTTTCCACTTGGCAAAATACTCTGATTTGTTAAGCTCTGATAGTAACAGATCTCTTCAAAATTATCTACAGCAGCTGATTGCGACACATCAATCTCAGAAGAATCCCAAATTTCACGCATATCATATCTATAATTTAATATGATTAACTTAATAATTCTGAGTCAGGACCAATGGTTTTAGCAGCAAAGCTGTTATTTCAGTGTGTCACATACATTTATAACCAATACAGCTCATCTCATTTTAAGGTTGTAACTACGGGGTGTGAACATTAATTAAGCTGCCACTAAATATTGCAGCGCTTCTGCCTTCTCAGCCAACAAAAGGAAATTACAGATCTTTGAGTTTTTGAGTTTCTATCACTTTAATTACTTGCACACGTTGAGAGCTGAACCTTATTAGATTCAACAAGGGATTCAATAAGTGGATAAAATACTAAATTCTGATTCAATAGATTGCCATCAAATACGAACCTTGCTGTCACTCTTGAAAACTTAGTTTATTGCTGCACAGTAGCCTATATATTGTCACCCCAGGTGCTAAACCAAGCGTCATGATGATCAGAATAAATAACTCCTCCACAGCCATGTTAGACTCACTCAGAGAAAAAATGCACTTCAGAAAGTTTTATTTTTTTTACTTTTACGTAACAAAGCAAGTTGACTAAGAACATATTCGTATCTATAGCAACAGCCTGGGGAAGAAGTATGTGGTCAGACTATGACTATTTAAATCCTTTCACAGATATATGAAGATGGAAGTCGAATGTTCTTTGCCTGATTCACTCCTGACCTTAGCTAAAAACAGCAGAACCAGTCTCATGATCACGCCATGCTATTTCATAATGTTGCCAGTACAGGAATAGATAGTTGCCACAGCAATAACTTTTCCTTATGTGGACTAAAGAGTTGCTTTAGTCCAAAATCCCCTCAGCAGTAGTCATAACCCTAGTACTTCAGGACTTCTTAGTACGTTTTTCCTCTAAGAGCTAATTTGACTAAATGAAAGTGTCCGAGAGCTACACATACTGTAGTGCCACCAAGTTGTACAAAGATTCACAGTGTGAAAATGTAGTGATGAAGAAAGAGGACAACAAGAGGAGCAGATGTAACATTTAAGAAGTTCAAACTCATGTTAAAAGAAGTTATAGCTATACTTTACTGTACTCTGAACATCATACTGTAAATAACACCTGTCTTTATCTGACGTGCATGCATGTATATAGGATGTAATCTTGTTGCTAAGCTTCACGTGCACAAAATGAGAACACCCTGGATTACAGTCACATACAGTATATCTCATATCTCATCTGCTTGATGTGGGCGATAATGCCTCGCACCGCTTTTCTAGGAGATTCAATGTCATTATCTCCATAGATGGGATTGGCGTGTTCTCAGGTCAATGTCGCAAACATGCACAAAAATCTATTCTATCTCCCTGTCATCAACGGGTCTTATCTAGATCCCTCTGTTCTGACTGTATCACTATTTGCGTGTTTATGGGCGTTGCGCTGCAGTTCTCTTCCTTTTAATATCTAATCTCATTGTAAATGCCATCACTAATAAGTTTGATTTAATTAAGTTTGAGCCTGCGTTCATGTGTCACAGTGGTAGGGTCGGTGCCAACAATTCAATTATTTATTGTTTTAGATCTCCAGAGAATTTTGTTTTGTACTGAGTCTCAATTTGGATACTTCAGTTTGTACACATCCATGTAGTACACTATGTACTTACTAGCGTAGTGCGTGAATTTCGACAGTGTTGTCTCAAATCGCAGGCTTTGCAGGCTGGACGTAGGGGTTGAGGGCGGTTAGCCCCCACCAAAAGACGAGAAATGCACTTCCTGATAATGCCAGAGTTGTTTACATGTTGTGCATTCTTAGCTGGCTCGCTAACATTAGCTACTGGTTAGCCTGCATTCAGGAATCACCCGTCTTTTTAAGGCTTCATGAGGACAGGATTTCTGGAGTGCTGCGTCAGTCACTGGGGCTAATGCTTAACTAGCTGTTGATGTTTTTTGCATGTTTTAAATACAGAGGATTTGATGTGCGGGTGTGGAGGCTTTAGAGTAGTTTAAAGGCACGTTTGACGGAAAGCAATATAACAACTTATGTGACTAACTACTTTTGCTGTCAAATAATTTTGAAAGTAATGTAATTATTTTTGTAGAATAATATTTTTCAAGTTACTTGCCCAACACTGACGGCAAGTCACAAAGATGTCGCACAAAGATTAGTTTTTTCCAGTGAGGAAGGTCATACAGTATGGCTGCGGTGATGTTGTGGATGGAAGTACCAAGTGATCTGTTTTATCCTGAAAAGAGCCTCCATCCCTCTCTTTCATGTGTGGTATTTGGCTGGAATTAAACCCCAGTCCCCCCCCTGAGATTACATAGAAATAGCTGACACAGTGTAATCGATGACCTCTATCTACCTGTCTGTCTTTCTGTCTCTCTCTTCTGCCTCCCTCCTCCTGTCACAAGCTCACGACTCTGATTGGCTGTAAACTACTGACATCATAAAACACTTCATCTTTGTCTCCCCCGGGCCTCAGCTCGATAACAATGTCCGTCAACATTATACACAATCGATCAATCAATCAGTCGGTGAACCAAATAACCAATCACTCCGACATTATTCAGAACACTTTCCGTTCAAACGCTTGACAAACAGTGCTCTACACAATCAGTGACAGACATGCCGGTGGGGGATTCACAGTTTCATGCAGAGCACCCTGCAGAGGAGGGTTACAGGACAGCCTCTCTCACAGCGGGTGGTGGGCGGATTTTCCACGAAATAGAAGGTATCAGGATTGTGGATTGGTTGCTGGATTTAGGTTTTGGCTCATTACAACATGCATGCAAGGACGTGATTCATCTCACCCTTATTTTTACTATTCCCCTATTCTTTCTGTCATTTTTTTCTATTTCATTCCAGCAACAAAAGAAGCAAACAAGGACACACTTAGAAATTGTTTGTTGCTATCACGTCAGGCTGCTCTCATTTGCTCCTCTTTTGTCTGTTTCGGGGTGTAGACATCATAGATTTGCCATAAATGACCATGATAAAGAATTCATATTACTAATAAGGCTGTCAAAATTTGTTTTAACTCCACCAATTTCTTTAACGCATTTTAACATAACTTACGATATTTAGGTTGTAGCGGGCTCAGTTTTAAAGCTAGAGTGAAGATAAATGGCATCATATGAAACTAGAAAAACTTAAGGATTCCATTGGTACCAACCATGTCCTACCAGCTTGCCGCCAAGGAGGCTAAATAACGCTCCAAAATTGCGCTAAATTTTGGTGAGGAAAAACTGGCATGGCCATGTTCAAAGGGGTCCCTTGACCTCTGACCTCAAGATATGTGAATGAAAGTGGGTTCTATGGGTACCCACGAGTCTCCCCTTTACAGACATGCTCACTATGATAATCACATGCAGTTTGGGGCAAGTCATAGTCAAGTCAGCACACTGACACACTGACAGCTGTTGTTGCCTGTTGGGCTGCAGTTTGCCATGTTATGATTTAAGCATATTTTTTTATGCTAAATGCAGTACCTGTGAGGGTTTCTGGAATATATTTTTCATTGTTTTGTGTGGTGTAATTGATTTACAATAATAAATATATACATTCATTTGCATAAAGCAAGCATATTTGCCCACTCCCATGTTGATAGGAGTATTAAATACTTGAACATATAAAATATGAGTGATTAATTTGCGATTGATCACATGATGAACTATGGACAATCATGTGATTAATCGTGATTAATCGATTGACAGCCCTAATTGCTAAATATTGATTGAGTTGGTTCTCAAGCTATAGGACCCCTAAGGGGAACTTTGGGGAGGTCAGAAGATCACTTAAAGAAAGTGAAAACATGTATTTCAAATACACACATTTATGCTGATGATCATACATCGCATAGAAATAATGGAAATGTGCTGCCTTTAGGCTCTTTTGGATAATTAATGAAAGGGGAAAAATTGCCAGAAAAGGGAAAATAAAAATAGTTTGTGTTCACATGCTTTTGCAAGAAGAGGTCAGACGTGGGTGCTGTTGAGGAGGTTGAAATCCATTTAAATAAGAGAGGAAATAATGCATTTCTTTTCACTTCAAGAATATCCCGAGGGCTGTTAATATTTCTGACATCTCTCATGTAAAGTTTTGACTTGTAACCTCGTCCAGATACACACTACCAACAGGAAATCCTACTTTGGCGGATGTATGATTCTGTATTTAGAATAAAAAGACCTGAATTATTTTTCCTCCTGGTCTCACATGGATCTACAGTCTTCAATACAACACACAGGCATCAAACATGCCTGCAGGCACACATTCATGCACACACACCTAACCTCTTTCTGTAGACATTGGGACTCATGGTTTTAATGAGGACTCGAGGCTTTGTAGTTACATTGAGGTTTTCTGGAGAGCTGATTAGTGTTTCACTCTACCTACAGCTGAATTAATTCAGTGATGGTGAATTATTTAATTCTTTTCGTATTCCTGTAATCTTTCATGCATCCACATGACAGAAAGCATTATGCAGAAGTTACTCTCACCTCATGTCTTCTCAAAATGGGGGCTCATCCATTTTACATGTACAGTTACACGATGAAAGAAAGACATTTATAAAATAGAGGCTTGGGATGCTGGAAGGTTAAAAACCAAATTTATTTGATGAATAGGGGAGACAGGGGAAATGCTTTATCACACACACACACTGTAACCTTGCAACTAAAATGTTTTCAATTTAATTGATTTCTTAAGTTTTCTTCTAACATTGCTTCAGGTATTTTCAATAAATTAGATATTTTCACTATTACCTGTACAGCTGAAATCAAATATTTATTGTAAGAGCTGACTGGGTCTGCACCATTCCCAAGTCATAGTTTTGTATAGTGCAAACACTATTGGTTTAAACAACACAGTGGCCTTCTGGGGGATTCTGTGTGTGTGAATGTGTGTCTATGCATAAATGGGTTAAACTGTGGTACTCAAATTCAAGATTCATAACCAAGTGTCTTTTATGTAATGTATGTAATGGTCAGTTGAGTAAAAGATGACACTGCTACAGTAGGCATCACATTTATGGGTTGTAAGAGTTCCTTTGAGAATAGATAAATTAGAAAATGACAGTCTGCAGCATTAGGCTTTTTCGGACCAAACAGTTCTAGGACTCCCAGAGAGGAACTGCCCCCTGGGGAGCTCCCCCGAGAACTACATAGCTTCAAGGGCTTTTTTTTCTGTTTGCATTCTCACCGCCAATAGGAGCTTGCTACGTTTCCCAAGCTCTTTTATCTTTTTTAGTAATATAAGAATAAACAAACAACTCTGTTACATGCCACAGTCATATAAACTCAAGTACAATAGCCGTCCCGAAAGTGTCTTTTGCAATTTAAGTTCAAAACGGCTATCGTTCTTGGTGGTAGCCTTTGTGCTACTGGGTTAGTCTTTGTGCTACTGGGTTAACCTTTGTGCTACTGGGTTAGTCTTTGTGCTACTGGGTTAGCCTTTGTGCTACGGGGTGAGCCTTTGTGCTACTGGGTTAGTCTTTGTGCTACTGGGTTAGCTTGCTAAGCAGCATTTATCATTATTCTTCGGCTCTGTAGGTGTGTGCACATGAACGAGTTAACTTCTAGACTTCACTGTCGGTCCATTTGTCCGTGTTTTCTTTCATTTTTTTGTGTTACGCGCTGTCGTTCGTGAGGGAATAAATGGACAACATGACAGTCTGCATTAATGCGGTGTACTGCCTTTAAAACTGCATGGGGCGCTTTGCTGCAGCGAGGCTCATCAATAGCAATTTCCTTGAACACAGAAAGGCAGGAAGGACTCCAAACCCTTTTGGTACAAAACATGCACACTTACACACACCTAGACACACACACAAACACACATACACACAAACCATTAGCATTGATCAAGACCCTCTCTATTATTCTTGGCAAACATGATGACAGAAAAAATGGATGATCCCTTCACACACACACACACACACACACACACACAGCGACACACACAAAATGACAGATCCTCAGTCTCCACGGAGACCCAATTGAAATCATTCATGATTGGCTCCTATTGTTAAAGGCTATGTCAAGCACCAGCCCGTGAGCTGCAAGGCGATGAATAGCAAAATAAACAGATATTTACCCCCTGACAGCCTCTTTTCAATTAAAGGGAAACACTCCTGATTTTCAGCACCAATAATTGTTTGGTTAACGCTCCATTAGCAGGGCTGGTGTTGTGCTGCTGGAGCACTGGCTAGAAATTTATTGTTGTCACATTGCAGAGACTTGTTTGCCTCATAAATACTACACACTAAAGCAATTCAATTATAGTTTGACAAAGTAATCCCAAGCTCAAGGTCCACTAGCTTTTTTCTGGAGCTTTCAACCACATCACACGGTCTTCATCAGTGGATTGATTAATGGGTGCATTTTTAGGACATCTTGTCCATACTCCGCCAAGGTGCTTGACTTTAAAAACAGATCACAGCTCACAGCTGGCGGTACCGTGAGGTGGTCGGCTTATTATTAACACGGCGTGTTTCCGTGTTAACGTATCGGCGGATGCCTCTCTCATTCAGCAGCCTTGTTATGTCTGTATGACGTTACACTACCTTTTTATCTCATCCCGTCATCTACCGCTTTGTTCTTTGTCACCGCGGATGGCCAGCAGCTCCCGCACACACATCCACACACATATCTCTCTGCTCTCAGAAGGAGGCGGGGTCACGCGTCATCAATGCGTCATCAGATACACTGCGCATGTGTTATACCCTGTGGTCTAAATGCTCTGGCTGATCGGAATCCTTAAAAATATTCCTGAATCCGGATCATGATCCAGATCGCCACTAAAATCTAATGGATTGTCCATTGTGCCACACCCCAACCCTCCAAACAATTTTATTCAAATCCATCGCAGACTTTTGAAGTAATCCTGCTAACAGACAAACAAACAAACCAACGCTGGTGAAAACATAACCTCCTTCCTAGGTCTTCGGCCTTGGCAGAGGTAATTATATTATAGTCTTCTGCGCTCGCTGGTGAGTTCAACGCACATCACAGCACGCAGCGCCCAAAGTTGGGCTTTGTCCGACGCAGTGAAAAGCTGTCGTGGCGCAGCGAAAGCCATTAGAAATAATGGGTATCGAACATACATGGGCACAAACTGTATCAGGTGAGCTATTGGTCGCCCCAGCATGTCTTCTTTAAACACTGAAATGTGGTTAAATGAAGCCATCGTCAATGTTATTAGTTGATTTTCCTGCTATGACAAGTCAATGTCAGTTGTTGTCTGTAATATTTGGCCACTAATATAGCTAAAGAGATAAGTGAATGCATCTCCATCCCACTCCATGACAAAACCACTGTAAGCAGGGGGAAACAGTTGTATTTATTAACACCCTATGCACGTGACATTGTGTGCATTAATGGAAAAAAAACTCTTTCATTTACACAATAATTAACTTCCTAATTAGTAGAAATTGCAGTACACGTGCTAATCAGCGTGATATATTACATTACAGTAGCTAAGGCAGCGGTGCCAGTGCAAGCTGTTTTAATGGATTTCTGAAAACAACATGAGCACGCC
>CAKALU010045375.1:0-20538 GCA_916700995.1 Hozukius guyotensis
GCCTAAACTATTGTCAGCAATTTTATGGAATTTCCTTTTAGCGAAATGCTCTGGGTGAATTTGCTTCTGGTAAATAGTTATGCAGTGTATATTTCTAGGGCTTTTATTGTGAAAGGTAAGCACGGAACGAGTGGATCTGGTATGCACTGCCTTTGTCAAGGTTGAAAGGAGTAATAAAGTTTACCGTCTTGGTTCGGACTACAGAGCCTACGTTTTGAATATGTCCGTTCCGCACAACGTGATTGATTAATGATTTTATTCACGGTGCGAAAGCTCCAAAAAATTGACCTCGTTCCGAAAAAAAATGTTGCTTTATCATCGTGTAATATTCACGTTCTATGTGAAAGTACTCATGACAAAAACAACAGTTCAAAAAAATATATTGATCACTGAGTTATTACCTTGTATAGGGATATAAAGCTCACAGGTCTCAAGACAGTTGGTGCTTGTATGCCACAGACTGTTCTTTTACATAAGGCCCAACATCAAATGAAAATGGTGTGAAAGTACTGCTTTCATAAAAATCCAGAAGCCGACAAACACAATGAAAACCAAACACAAACATTTGAAATCAGTCATAATTGCATGTAGTTAATTTTCAGCTTGCACATTAATATTTAAAAGGTAATTATGTTATACAGATGTGGGTTTATTGTCTATTTTACAACAGCTCTTAGAGGGCCAGTCAGAACTGAGAACTAGCAGCTTACTATCTGCTTGTATGATAATTGATAGACCTGCGTATGTGTAGGAGTCTTGAACGCACGATGATGATAATGAATCTGATATAATGCTTATAAATAAAATAGATGTTTGATATTTAGAAATGTGGCTTTTGTATTACGGTTTTATCTTTATGTACTTTTTCCCCATGCACTTTATTGAATTGTTGATTGTCAGTTGTTTTATCACCCTGGGTGTTTTCAGATGAACCACACCATCATAGAGCTTGTGAGCCTATTTGTGTGCATGATGCATAAATATGGATGTGGTTTCCATTTTTAAAGCATTCAAGGTTCTTTATTTGTCATATGTCAATTCCAGCAAAGCAGTCATTGGCAATGAAAATCTTTGGTCTCAGGTTCCTTCAACAACGCTCATAAAATATGGATATATAAAAGGGGAAATCACACAGTAAATGTAAAAGCAAAATGATAGTCTAAGGCATAGCATAGCGCAGTTAAAATAAATAGAAACATAAATACAGTAAGTTTAACATAGTAGTGTAAATGTAAATTCGTAATTTTGTGGATGACATTATTTCAGATGGGAAAACTGAATGTAAACAGGATGTAGTATGTATATGCATAATGAGAAGTAATATATGTACACAGAGATGTAAACATGAATGTAGTATGTATAGAGAAGTAGTAAATATATATGTATATACACAGAGGCGTAACAGTTTGTAAAACAGCAAAGTGACATAAAGTGACAACGGTAAAGTGATTCTGACCTGACGAAGATCCAAGTAGGATAAAAATGTTGTCATTATTAAACTTTTGTGGCATGGAGTAAGCGTGCAGGCGTAACCTTTTTCTTCACTGAGTCTTGAATGCAGCCATAAAATATTACACAGTATGACAGCATATGCTATCAGCTAGACTACTATGTTACAACACTTTTATCACCAGATCAAACAACGTTCAGTTCGAGTATATAACACAGACAAACAGGACATTGTATTCGGGTGTGTCTAGCCTTGCCCACTCACATCAAGTGCTCCCAGTCCAGCATTAGAAACAGAAAAGAAAGGGATAGATTAGAGCGGTGGGTGGCTCTAATGTTGCCATGCCTCATAAAAACACCATTCAGTTAAATGAGGTGGACTCACAAAGCCGGTCACTGCAGAATGCGTGTGTGTGTGTGGGTGGGTGTGTGTGTGTGTTGGGTAATCTGTGTAACGGATACAACCGATGCCATCTGTTTAACCTCCCTGCTCTTTGGTGGCGGGCCCTAAACTGAATATGTGTCTGAGTGTGACTGTGTGTGTGTGTGTGTGTGTGTGTGTGTGTGTGTGTGTGTGTGTGTGTGTGTGTGTGTGTGTGTGTGTGTGTGTGTGTGTGTGTGTGTGCGGACCCCCACAGAGTGCTCACAGGAGTGTGCAGTCCCCATTTCCATAGATGATAGACTTTTGAAGAGAGGTGAAGGGGCTTGTTGTGATACAGATGCAAACAAACACACACCCAAGCAGTTTGGTGCAGTCCATGGGCCATAACGGACAATGGCATTTCAGGTACATCCACTCATTGTTTTTTTTGTTTTTTTGTGGCTCTGAGCTCCCTGGTGACCAGCAGTCAGCAGTCTCACTCTGCACATTAAGAGTCTGGATCAACTGAGCTAGCAGAAACACCACCAGGAAAGTAGACTATAAGGCTCATATATTCCCCGAGATTTTTACCAAGACAAAGCATTAATGCATTATTAATCAGGTTAATTGTGATCCTACAGTAAACATAAATAAGACCACAGACTAATTGGCTTGCAGGTGTAGAAATGCCATGGATATATTAAACTGCAGGTAACCATAGCAACAACGCTTGTACGACAACGCTTATTCTATACTGCCGGTAAAATTACTAGTGAACTTACATTGATAGTGGACCCAGCAGAGTACTATCATCAAATTATGCTAACAATAACAATCTTTTACAATCACCACTCAACAGCCAACCCTCCATTTTCCTCACTCCATAGTCTCAGACATACAATAAGGACCTGCTCTCTTCCCTCCTACTAAAGCAGCCAGTATGCTTCTTCAGAATCGCCAAATAGCACTGAAAATGTCTGTAATTTTATGAAACCGACCTTCGCACTCGGAGATGACAAAGGAGCCAGGGTTTGAACCTCTCTAAAGCTCTCTTTTTTCATTATGTTAAATTAAAAAGCTGTGAACAACCGAGTATAAAACTATGAACGCCTTCCAGGAGAGACTGTCTGAAAATGTGTGCTGCTAACCCCATATTTTAACAATATTGCGTGTGCCCCCTCTATATGATGTCCGGCTTTTCACTCCACCGTTCCCCTGTGGCCGTTTAGAAACAACTATAAACACTTTTGATTTCCGACCAGCGGGTCTGAAAAGTGAAGCCAATGCGTAAGTGCCTTAAACTTTCATTCTTTCTACTAGCCAGCAGAGGGAGACTCTGGTTGCAAAAAGAAGTCTGACTGTATAGAAGTCTATGAGAAAATGAGCCTACTTCTCACTTGATTTATTACCTCAGTAAACATTGTAAACATGAGTTTATGGTCTCAATCACTAGTTTGAAGTCTTTTTCAATACAGCATGATGTTCATTTAGTAAATTATGGTCCCATTTAGAGTCAAATAAACCATAAAGCAGGGTATACTTTAGGGCGTGGCTACCTTGTGATTGACAGGTTGCTATCACGGCGTTGTCCAGTCTGGGAGTAGTCCGTGTTTTTGTCTTACAACTTCAACCCTTTCACAGTGTGTTTTCAGTTCATGAAAGTTAATTGTAATATTTCGGTCGCCTAAAATGTCTTATTCAGCATTCGGTTGTACTTAGTTCCACCCTCTCGTGTCACCTTTGGTTGCAAAACACCAACATGTCAACGGCCAAACACATAGATGTTGACAGCCAAAATGTCGAACTCAAGGCTTCGAAATGGCAGTCCACAAACCAACGGGTGACGTGACTTCTTATAAACAGTCTATTTCCGACATAGTCGGACAAACTACTTCTGATCAAGCATATCAGTTTCATTCTGGTCTAAAATTGATGTACACAATCCAAGAGCATGAACCATGACCCAGCTTCCCCTCTCTAAATAAGCCAAAAAAAAAAACAACTTTCAGATAAATTGTAATATTCCATGACAACAAATGGGAGCTAAGGTTGAGCTATACATGTTCAATGCATGCCACCAGAAGTAGAGCATTCATGCATCTACAAAACTATTTTATAGGTAAAAAGGGGCAAATATATTTACCAGCATTGTGAAATTAATGATGTCCCTTCTAAACACTTTGATTTAATGGATCTCAATACATTTGATTATCTATGCTGAGCTGAATCATGTTTGCTGTGGTTGCACCATGAGGGTCACCAGATGCAGCAGCTTGACAACGCTTCATGCTTGATTTAGACTTGAAACCTCAAAGGTCTGCCAACAGAGTGTATGTGTGTGTGTGTGTGTGTGTGTGTGTGTGTGTGTGTGTGTGTGTGTGTGTGTGTAGGGGGTGAAACAGAAAAAAGTGACAGAAATGTGACAGGATGAGACCTTTTGGTCTCTAACACCACCTCCCATGGTGAGAAACGCTTCCTTGGAAATCAATTATGTAAATACTGAATTATGCAAATGGTGCATTTGAATAAATCTATGTGTTTGGGGGGAAACGATTTTGGTGTGGTTTTCTACTTGGAGTAGAGAGAGAGAGAGAGAGATGAGGAAAGAGGGCTAAAATGAGGATTAGGCTGGAGAATGTCACTGGCAGACACAGTTTGTGCAGTCAAACTCCTGATTTGGCTTTTTAATTAGGGAGAAAGAGAGAAATACAGACAGAGAGGAGAAAATAAGAGCTAATTCACTGACAGGTTTCTTCCTGTCATATCTCTATGGGAATAAATACGGTAAGCACATTCATCATGTGTGCCAGTAATAAATGCCATTGGTACAGCTGAGTGCTTTCGTTTGGTCGATGCTGATGCTTAGCTAAAACTCCACAGTGTTTGTGTGGATTTGCCCTCAAAAGGCACACTGAATGATCCACAGCATATTCAATCATCTCTATTATGTTTCTGGATCACTTTAAAAAAGCTGACATGCTTTAATGTACAGAATATTCTTTTCACTTTTGACATAAACAAAGGACTTCAGAGGGAAATGCTGTTATCACTTAACAATTTCCTTAAACTTGCAGCAGCCAGAATGTTTTTGGTATCATTGAGCAAAAAATCCATAATAACCTTTCAGCATATTGTAATTCAAGTGTTCTGAGAGAAAAATAGACTTCTGCACCTCCTTATGGCTCTGTTTTCAGGCTTTAGAAAAGGAGACTTTGGCCAATCACAGGTCATTTCAGAGAGAGAGGGAGCGTTCCTACTGAGCGTTCCTATTGGCTGTGCTCTGGCTGGTGGGCGGTGCTTGGTATTTCCTCAACTGATCTCAACATGGCTGCCGGGTCACAAACTTTCTCATTTTACAGCTAAACAGTACACTACAAGATGTTTCTGAAAACATTTGAGGCGAGAAATAGGCATTACAGTAACAGAATATTGATTCATATTTGATCAGCGCTGCCTAGTTTGACCGTTTGATCGGAGTTCGCGAGTGATTGACAGCAGCTCAGAGACAGCAGACTCCAGATCAGCTCTGACTGGTTGTTTACATCCGGTCTGTGAAATCTTGGACACAGAGTCACATGATTTTTTTCAGATTACCTGTCTCATGCACTACCGTCAGGATATGGTGACCGTTTTATAAAAATATTTTTTTTTTTTAAATCATAAACCATTTCTACCCACTGCAGCTTTAATGCCTGAGCAACTTCATGAAACTGTTCCTAATTCCTTGCGCATTCAATTTATATTTCCTAAATTTGTATCCAATTTGTATCCTCCACAGAGCTCTCAACATGGCGATGGTTGAGCCTGCGGCTAGCAGCTAATGGTGCTAACAGCACGAACGGTGCAAACAACGACAACAGTGCTGACAACAGCTAACAACGCCTGAGTTTGGAATATAGCACCCTTTAAGTGATCTACCATTTTTTGTTCATTGTAGTGCCGTTGTACTGAATGATCTCAGCAGGGGAAAGCATAGGAGTCTGAATGTAAGCTACACTATGTTACAGCACTAAAGTAATTTTGTACCTCTGTTTAAGGTTGTAAGGCTTCCATCTCAATGACTGGCATTTAGTTGCTGGTTAAATTTCTGCCAGCACTACACCAACAGACAAACAGGGGCTCTTGCAGGTCTTTGCTTCAGTGTTAGAGGTTTATCATCAACACATAAACTCAAAATGCACATCCTCTATCAGAGTAGGACAGCAGTGCAAATACATATGCATGAATCATCGCATTAACACCTGTAGGTGATATGCACACCTGCACGCACCCACAAAAATTTAGCTCACACATAAGCATGCACACTGTACAGTAGAACTACCAGAGGCATGAATTGGTTACTCTAGCTGTTTGCTCATTAAATGTGTGTTCTCGTCACATAGTTGGGGGAGGTTAAATGAATTAACACTTCATCATCAGCCGGCTTTCACACCACAGACTGTGACACAGACAGATAGAGAAACAGAGACTGCAAAAGACAGAGAGACAGAAAGAGAACGAGAGATGTCGGGTGAATAAGAGGAACAGGTTTTGTTGGGGAGAGAATGAAGAACGAAGGAAATGAGAAAAGATAAGAAAATACAAGGTTAGTAGAGAGAGAGAGAGAGAGAGAGAGAGAGAGAAACAATAACTACAGGTATTTCCTATATTCTCATTTGCTCCAATTACTTCACATTTAGCCTAAAATAGTGACTCTGGGTAAAGTTAAACTCTTCTGTCAAGAGATCCAGCTTCGCCACTAATGAATTTCAAATCGCTTTCTCTGCCCTGGAAAAATCATATCGAGACAGGAACAGTTTGGTGAGTCTGGGCTCTGATTAGGTCTATTTTAAACCACCGAGAGGAACATCTCAAAAAAGTTTTCTCATTTTGACCACCTGCATAGTTTCACTTGGCTGCACTTGGCATCTGGATTTGGCTTGAGATCTTTAAATCTTCAAATTTAAAGAAAAAAACAATTTTCAAAAAAAAGAATATCCAGAAAGAATCCAGGGGTCATTTGTGAACACAGTGCTTCAGTAAATTATCACTGGTTACAAGAATTACTGTGTCTATCAGCACATAATGTAAGATGAAGCAATATCATATTACACACAACCAGCAGCAACACAAAGTCTCATTAACATGTTTGAGTCCTCCATGCACTAATACTGGGCAACAATAAAACGTGTTAAAAACACATTGTTATATATTTCACAAGTAACATGTTTAGTTTGAAATCATGCTTTCCTTAATAATACTGTATCTATGACACTTGGTAAACATGAGATATGACTCCATTAGGGCTGTGTATTGGCAAAAATCTGGCGATATGATACGTATCATGATACGGGGGTTACCATTGAATATATTGAGATACATTGCGATACTGTAAGCAAGGCGATATATTGCGATTTTTTAAATCTAATTTTAGGAAAACTGTCATAGTATAAAGAACACACCACCATATGCATAAAATCTGAGTAAAAAAAAAGGTTACTTTTTTTATGCAATCACAGAGAGGGCACATCACTTTGCAAATTAATTTAAGTATTGACTGAGTTAATCTTTGCATGTAAACAATTTATTAAAAAATCAAGGGTTTTTGAGAATCAATACAGTATCACAAAATATAATATCGCGATACTCAATTTTTTCAATATTTTCTTACACCCCTAGATTCCATATGTGAAAAACAGATCAAATGTAATACATAATCCTAATATAAACTGCCGCACGAGTCAAATTCAGTGGCGTAGAGATCAGACGGCATACAATCAGTGAAATAATATTATTTTTGACTGCGATAAATGCAACTTAAACTCCCAAACTGCTTAGAGGATGAGAAATCTTATAAGTTCAAAAACCTTTGACTCCTACTTTGATTGTTCCAACATAAATCCATATCTCCTATATAAGCACAAGCATCTGGGAACCATTACTTTTCCTCTGGATAATAAGTCTTGTCCAGCTGTCTCATTACATCACGACTGCTCTCTGACGGGAGAGGTATTCCACTCCTACACATTTGTCCTTTGAACCGACAGGATTTGTGCTATCCCCCCCACACCCCCCCTCTCTCTTGCTGCTCTGCACCGATCAAAATCTCCTCAGCCGGTGAACGCTCTGCTCGTCAGCAATTACCGTTGCTCGAGACGACGGAGGAGTACTGTACGTGTGTGTGTATGTGTGAGAGTGTGCACAAAGGGCTTAGCTGCTTTAACATGCAGAAAAGATGTCAAGTCTGTGATTACACTTTCTGATAACAAGTGGTTTAGCCGTGTGTGAATGTGTGTGTGTGTGTCTGAATTGCTGTTGTATTTTACATCGTCAGTTTCTATGAGAAAGAAATTCAGAGGTTATATCTCTGTGTGTGTGTGTGTGTGTGTGTGTGTGTGTGTGTGTGTGTGTGTGTGTGTGTGTATGTGCAGCTTCGCAGTATGTCACACTTGCCGACTCAAAAGCCGTCGTTATGGTGAAGACCCACTCGGTCTCAACATAAACCTCTCTCACTCCACTGCCATATCTCAACTTGTTTTTCAATTCATTCTTTTTTCTTTTTCATTGATCCATCTTTTCTCTTCTCTCCCTCTCCGCTCATCCTTTTCTCCCTCTCTCCCACCCTCTGTCTTTGGCTAACAAGCGGCGTTAGCTATCAAGCCGGCTGGCTGTCGGAGCCAGACATCTGAATCTATTACTATACCACGCTCCAGGTCTCTTCTCTCCGCCTTTCAGCTCCTATAGCCCATCCCTGTCCATGTTTCTCTTTCTCTGAGCTCTCTGGCCTAATGCTTCCTTGTGCTTGCTGCCCTAGCCGCTGACTGCTACCGTGTATTGGTGAAAATTGCTCTTCAGTCCTGTTTAATAGGTGAGTCATGGGGAAAAAGAGGACGCTGGTGGACAAAGCAAAAATAAACATGTTCAATACGTGTAGACGTGTGTGCACATGTAAAATGCCAGGCTGACTTAAAGGGCAACTAAGGTATTTTTCAACCTGGACCCTATTTTTCCCATGTTTTTGTGTCTAAGTGACTAACGGGGACAACACCTTTTGAAATTGGTCCAGTATTGAGCGGACTGCAATGTAATCCTTCTGTGCAATTACGCACCGTCAATGTACGTCCACTAAAAGTGCTTGTTTTCGCCACCGACAGGCTCAGATTGCTATTATAAGTGTCTGCCAACATTATGGAAAGGACCCTACAGAGAAATTAAATGTTTTTCTTTACCATTCGCTTGATCTGGTCTGTCTGTTCGCTTTTTTTTTCTCCAACAGATATCCAGAGTGTGTGCATCGGCACAACTTATTCTTGCAACAAATAACTACTGGATGACGCATAGACACTGAATGGATGCACAATGTTAAAGGGCAACCATCTTATTGTTGTGTTGCTACTGTGTGATTTGTATTGCTCCGTTATCTGCTCAACAATGATGTGCTATCTTCTGCTGAAAAACAACAGTTTTGTGGTTCTTCTTTTAGATACACGCTGTCATCTTGGGTCGGGGGGGGATCCATCCAGAGATTATTTGGGGATTGGTTGAATACGTCTAAACCAACATGTCCATCTGGTGCTAGAAAGCGAACACCCAAAGCAGCTGAAGTGATATGACTTGACAGACTGATGTAACCACAGGCTAGTTCAGTGAGGAGGGACGTGACGGTAATATCTAGGATTGTCTAACAGGAAACACTCAATTAAAAAACATAGTGTTTAAAGAAATCAATAAAAGGGTATTAGCTCAAACAGTACACAGATCTGTTGCCAAATGTCTTTAAGACTGAGACAGCAGAGGGATCTCCTGGTTAGCGAGGATTAAGTGCAAAACACAACATTTCCAACCCTGTCAAGTGTCTCCTTGTGTTTTCTACGCAGCAGCAGCAGCAGCAGCAGCAGCAGCAGGCCAATACTGTTAACATGTGTGGCATTATCCGCTGTGGTCTTGCATATCAGGTTTGTCATCTCAGTTCTGACTTTAATGAATGTTGGGCTTTTCACCCTGGTTTTCATCATCTTTCTTTTGGACACTGTCAAATGCTTCCCTCTGAGTCATCATTCAGACTCACACATGCACGCACGTACGCACTCACACACTGAGGATATGGACTGAGGGGTTGAGAGGAGAAAGATAAAAAAGATGAGAGCCAGAGGAGGATGGATAAATGCTGGGAGAACATGTTGCCCAGGAGCACATGTTGCTGTGCAGAGCATGCATCCATCCTGCTTTTTTACTCCCCTGGCAAACCCAAACATGCTTCAACATCGCCATCTAGTGACTATTTACGGGGTTACATCCCGTTTCCTCATCACACAGACCTCCCTTATCCAAGTACAAGACATACACCAATAACTCAAAATATGCAGCCAGAGGTAATATGTGGTCTGACTTCACAGCAACAGAATTAAAACACTTCAACAAATGAAATGATACTACTTTAAATTACAACTAAATAAGCACAGCCTGACAGTGACATTTACCAATATATACATGATATGAAAAAACTACCTGATTTGCTGTTTAGCTGCCTACACAACAATCTGGCTCGCTTGTTAAAGGAAAGTGGAGGTGTGAGAAAACAGGGACATCAGGAGTGACCAAATGGGCTCATCACCTCTTATCACACATTTCAGCTCAAACTGTATAACCGACAAAATCACGCTTCATATCGAGATATCATTATTTACAGTTAAATAGAGGGTGTCAATTTCTTCTTACAAAAATGCATGGCTTCATTACAATGAAAACTGATCTGGCTCTTTGCATTGTATGAAATTTTGATCACAGGGAAAATACGGCAGACTGAAAGGCGGTGTCGACTCACTGTTTAAAAATTACTTTATGAGAAGTTTGTGGGAGTGAGTCATCAAAATGTCCCTCCTGGGTTTGAATAGACTGGAGAAGAAGAAGAAGAACAAAGAGCAAGGCGGTATGACGCATGAAGAGTAACCTATTTTCCACACCGAAATTAATATGAAAACTGCCTCCAGGGTTAATAAACTTCTGGACTGAGTAGAATTGAATAGAGGTGAGAGGAATTCAGATGATTTGAACTGATTCAGACATTCAAAGTCCAAATATGAATGTAGCACTAAAGCATGCATATCTACTAGACTACAAAACAAACGTTTGTAACACTGGACAACTGTCAGCTGTATAAATAACTGTTTGCCTTTGCATAAATATGCAAATGGTCAACTGTCACTTTGGTTATCTGTCCTGCTTTAGTATTTTTTTAATATGTTTATATGTAACTGTGTCTTTTTAATGTTTACTTGTTCTTTCTAATTGTTTCATTTAATTGGAACTTTCCACTACGCTGGTCTGAATTAAAACTGTACCCTCTAATGTTGTTGTCCATCACTTGTTTTTCCCTGGAGACGGCAGATAAAAGCTAGCATTTAATATACAGGACTAAAAGCAAATCAACTGACAGGTTATAAACATTCACCCGCGAGCCCCAAACAGGTAGTAAAAGTCTATTCTTCTCACCCACCTAGGAAGCTGCTGAAATTCAATAGCTTAAAGCAGATGCTTGTGTGTGTGTGGGAATGTGTGAGATGCTCCACACTGAATGCCTGTGCATACTAATAGCATTTTGTTTGCAGCACGAATGACACCTCTGAGGCGGAGAGAATAGTCGGGGGAAGAACACAAACACAAGAGGTGCTAATGAAAGAAAGGAGAGGTGAAGAGACGAGGTGTTAATGTAACTTGTCGTCTCTTTCGTGCCTTCACTCGAGGTGTAGCCGTTAAGGCCTAAATGTAGGATGACATGTCGAAAAAGCCAAGTTGTATACGCTTCTTTAACAGCGCTTTTGGAGGCGGTGAGGAAAGCTGGACGTCATAGCGACGAAAGGAAATGTGGAGCGGAAGTAGCAGTTGGCACAAGAAATTAACAAACAAGGTATAGACAATAACATGTTGAAGAACCCATCGACTGTATATAAGAAGTGGACGTAGTCACCGTGACGTCACCTATTGGTTTGTGGACTGCCGTTTTGAAGCCTCAAGTTCGGCATTTTGGTCGACACCATCTCGGTTTTTGGTTGTCGCCATCTTGTTTATTTGCAACCAGAAGTGACACGAGAGGGTGGAGCTAAGTACAACCGATCGCTGAATAAGACATTTTTAGGCAACCAAAAATGTTTCAGTTAACTTTCATGAACTGAAAACACACTGTGAAAAGGTTAAACTTCTACGACGAAAACACGGACAACTCCCAGACCGGACAACGCTGTGGTAGCAACCTGCCAATCACAAGGTAGCCATGCCCTAAAGCATACCCTGCTTTATGGTCTATTTGACTCTAAATGGGACCATAATTTACTAAATGAACATCATGCAGTATTGAAGAAGACTTGAAACTAGAGATTGAGACCATAAACTCATTTTTACAATGTGAAATGAGAAGTAGGCTCATTTTCACATAGACTTCTATACAATCTGACTTCTTTTTGCAACCAGAGGAGTCGCCCCCTGCTGGCTATTAGAAAGAATGTAAGTTTAAGGCACTTAAGCATTGGCTTCACTTTTCAGAACCCGGAGTTGCCAACTAAGTTTGCCACATTCCCTGGTGTGTGTTTAATATCAGCTGTGCAAACTTAATTAAAACTGTGGAGGGAAGGTGTAGGGATATTCGGCAACAAACAGTCACTGCCAGGGTTCAGAACTTGATCCTGATTTCAGTGGCACTATTCCTTCTTTGAGACTACACGGCTGATTGGTGCGGGTTAGTATTGAAGACAGACAGTGCAGCACGTAAGATGAGAGGAATGTAGAGAAAAGAGTTTGAGACGCTCTCCCGAACCACTCAGTGGTAGACTTTAATGAGCTACAGGTAGGCGTTCGTACACTACATGAAAAAGTGTGGCATAGGAAGGAAAGAATTAACACTCTGATGCAACAAAAGGAAAGTTAATTTTGTACCAAACAAAAATGTAAATACCACAGTACAAGAAGCTAAAAAAATATAATATGCAAGACGCTAAACGAATTTAGTATTGACTGAACTGTGGATGAACCTAGCAAGCAGACATCCCCAACAACAACACACACATTCCTCTGATGTAAATCGGCACAGAGCCTGTTTAATGCACAGGTATGCACAGATACAGACGCGGATATATATACACACGGAAATAGTCCCAGCGGTGGCGGTTGGCGCTGAGATAGGAGTAAATGGCTAATGTGAGTGTTTGTGACAGGCAGCCTGAGGCAGTGTGTGGAGCAGCTCAGCTCTCTGACAGGTGTTGCCTCCACACCTGCCTCACCCCCTCCTCAACAAGCCAACACTAACACACAGCCTGCCTGCTGGGGAGCCAGGAGTGCACATGGGGGAAATAGGCTGGGGGGGTGAAGGGGTGCTCGCTATATATGTCTTTGTGTATTGTGATAGCGTCACAGCAGTATGTATGTGTCTGTATTCTCCTCTGGGAAATAAGGCAGCCCCCAAACTACTCAAAGTGGAGCGTTTTACTATGGAATGGGGAAAGAGAGGGAGGCGGAGAGACTTTTTCTTTAAGGCATCCAGCTGTGTTGTTGCCAGGGGATGCAAGGTCGACGGAAAATGCAAAGAGGAGAGGGAAGCCCACCTGCTAAGCAGAGAGATTTGATAGTGCCAGAGCTCTTGAAACAGATTTCCAGGTACTTTCAATCTACTTAAAAGCCGAAGCAGTGCAACAAGAATATAGTGCATCTTTCTTTATAATCTTGAGAGTGAATTATGCTAGGTTTCTGTTTTTTTTGGGGGGGCGGGGGGGTTGTTAAGTATGTGTCACATTTTAGACAGTGGAGAAATAAAGCTGGGAACAATGAATGCGTTAGACAGCTAAGCAGAAAAAAGTGAGAGTCAGAGGTGAGACCGAACAGGAAGGACAGGTGAGAAAGAGGAAAAGGTGGTGAGAGAAAGGCGATGGGGGGGGGGGGGTTACATAAACACTCAAAGTTATATGCTGTCTAGGCGTCTCATACACGTACATCTACTTCAATTCTATCAACACCTGAAAGCACCGATAACCTCCCCCTTCTTTTCACTTAAGCTTACAGATAAAATTCTGCTTTGCACCTATACCCAGCTAAACTCCAAGCTTCCTTTCAATTGTGCATGCTCACACAACACACACAAACTGTCCTGTTCAGGCCTGGCATTAACATGCATCTTGGTTGATCCGATCACAAGTGGAGATCTCTAAGTACAGGTGTGACCACATTCGGAGGTGGTCTGGGCCATGTATGGCCACATTCTTTTAGCAGTGTATACGAGCCACACTGAAGCGTACCCAACTGACGTCCTCTGTGTAAGCGGAAGTACGTACGTACTGAACATTTCAGAAAGCCCATAGAGATATACATGTATTACATGGTAGACAATAACCTTATATTTTTAGGTTAATAAAATGTACCCAAATTCACAAATATGTAGGATATTACTACTGCTGCCTCCCGCTAGTTAAAAATAACAACAAATTTGGTCATTGCAAACGGAAATGATGTCCGTGTTTATTTGCATATAGAGCGGGGAGATCCGATCACAAGTGGTCACTCGAGACGCATGTGGAGATGCGTTTTACTGCGAGGCATGAACTGATGTACTTAGAGATGTCCACTTGAGATCGGATCACCCAAGACGCATGTTAATGCCAAGTCTGATCAGGGCCTTTCACATTCAAGAAACCTTTGAAAAGATGCTCAAACCTGTTAAACACACCTATCACCAATGACAGAGTTAGGTCACTACTCTGTACAACCACAGAATAAACCACTTCTGCGCACACAAACACACAGCTACACACACACACTGACAGGCTGTATTGACTTGTCAAGTCAGAAAAAGTGGAAAACAAAGCTGTGAAGTAAGAGAGTTCAGTTTCCCATTGCGATGCAACATCATTAAATTGAGCCCATATCAGTGTAAGCTAAGCCAGCAGCTTCATTCAGTATTCATTACAGCTGGCTGGCACACCGAAAAGACACTGGAGGACAAATCAATTGGAGAGGAGAGGAGAGAGAGAGACGGGGCTGTAGAAAATCCACAGTGTTTAATATTAACAAAGCAAAGCAAGGTGAAAAAAAAACACCAGGGAGGGAAGTGTAAATTAATGATCGGCAATAGATCGCTGCTCATTAATATATACATGTAAGCAACGTCAAAAACTGGGTTGACACACACACACACATACTTGTTAAGCATACAAATGTCTCTGGCAATCACCTCTGTTTCACACACTGCACTGTTGGTTCACTCATTATCAATCTGAATTTGACATGAGTATGTGTCAACAGGCACATTTTAAACAGCGACAAAGCAGAGTTTTCGCAGGAAGCACATGCAAACAACAATCGATGCAATCACTTTATCTAAATGCATACAGGATACAGTTTCTTGTTAACATGGCGTTTTAGAAACCGGGCCACCGCTGGAAGGCAGGGGTTAATCAGATTACAGAAATGCATGTGAACCCTGTGACTGTGATGGGAATAAGCATTCATAGTAGAAGACAACATTGTTCGTATCCTTGTTTCCATCCTAGATTTTATAATGTTATTATTAATATAGCCTGTTGAAATAGATGATCATACTTGTACCCCAACAGGCTACAAGGACCATCAGGCATTTCCCTGCTCTAATAGTCCAGATACTGTGAGAAGATACTGTACATCTCTTCCATCACATTTATGTTGCTCCCACACCACATACATAATCTATTCAGTGCAGAAATTCTATCATCAAGCTGTGAAAACTGAGCATCTTAAGATAATGAATTAAAGTAGCTTAATTTTTCCCATTTTTCTTTGGACTATGACAATTAGATACATAATTTCAAGGTTAAACTGAGTGTCAACAAAGAGAAAACAGACTGAGGAAACACTATTAGTGCTACATTAGTGATAAAAAAAATAGTGCAATCATTGAAAAGCGCAATAATGTGACACTGAACATGAGGCGTCTTGACTTCAGTGTTACTAACAATTAAACAGCAAGCAGAGAATCATATTTAGAATATCCTAATCACTTTCTCTCAAATGTTTGAGAGTCTGCTTTTACAACAATGTGTTTGGTTTGCCCTCTGCAATACAGGAACCAGGATTGTAGTCGATGTACATCCTAATAATTCAATAATTCACCAGGGCCTCAGTCCAGACGTGCCATTCAAAGTCTAAACAGTAGAGGGAGCTGTTGACTTATACAAAGGGTTTCTGGAGGAGCGTAAATCTACTACTCCTGCTAAATAATACAAACATGTTTATGGTAAAATGTGTAATCAAGTCATATTTGATTTTAGAACATCGCTTTTTAGCCTCAACAGACACAATTTGGTATTTATATAAATCTGAAAATTAAAAGTGTCACTCTGAAATATGTGTCTATATTTAAGATATTAAAATGTTTGCCTATTTCACCCCTTAACTTTAGTAAAGGACTCAACCTGCCTGAAGCCAACAAACCACTGACATAGGCTGATAAGAAAGCTGCGAAATTATGGATCAGACAAGTTGTTTTTAAACTTTTAAATAGTAATTTTTTTTCATATCTGCGTGAGATAACACAAATGTTATTAAAGTGTATGTGAAGTTTTACTGTCAAAACAGATGCATACAGGGTTCCCCACACTTATCTTTAAGTCAGATTCCAAACATTTCTTTAAATTGTAGTGATGCAAAGTTTTAGCCTAAAAATGCAGCATTAACTTACCAAGAGAGGTTTAGTGAAATTAGCCAGGACATTAAGTTGTACACTAAATGTGCACATTTTTTGTTAAAAAGAGTGAAATGGGCAGGGGATGGGTGCCTTTGTCTCCTGCGGCTTATAAAGACACACTTACAAAACGAGGGAAAGGACAAAAGTAAAGTAGTTGTGATAAATTTGATTGAATAAAAGTGTAAGGAACTTCCTGTTTAAGGCACATGGTTACAGCTACTGTGTAACACAGGTGGTCTGCTGTTTTTGACAAAGTGTAAAATAGTTTTGGGGATATTCAGTACAATAAACTTCAACTCATCAGACCCACTAGTGGAAGCACAGCTGACTCCTGCTATAAACCCAGACAGCATCACTCACCAGTATCTTGGCCTTTTCTCGCTCCTCGTGGGCCTTTCCTTTCTCGATGATGAGGGCAGGGGTCAGCTGATCCAGGCCTGTGGTTGCTCCTGTCTCTCTCTCCCTCTCGGCCAGTCTGGCCAACTGCTCCTTCACCATGGCCTGTTGACGCTCAAAGCTAAAGTAGGGAAAGATAACAACTGCATTAACCTTTATTTATCCAGTGAAAGTATGCTAAACATGAAAGTTCTGTTCACACATAGAGCTACCAGCTAGGTCAGATATTGGTTTCTGTTGATCAACACAAATACCAATATTGTTGGGATGAAGCCTCCAAAAGCCAATAGGACAAAAAAAACATATCTTATGCATTGTTTTCTTCAGAATTGATTTTGATTGATTGATTATTTTTGTGTGAAAAAATACTAAAATATTCTAAATAAATAAAACAAATAAAATTAAACCACACAGCCAAAACAATAAATAAAATGGACTCTCGGACTCTGTTAACAAAAATGTGCAATGTCTGCATAATGCCCAAGTCTTATAATGGTAGGGAAAACCCTGCTGTTTATTCTGGCTTCATGTTGCCGACTTTCTTATGAAAACAAAAACGCATGTAAACACAACAAGCAATATCAAGATCAGCAAAAACTATCAAGGTTGTGTCCGTATGTCGTACGATAAGTAATTATCATGACAGGTCTAAACAGTGGGTAAGAATTGTTGGACTTGCTAACATGTAAATCTATAGAGGCTCAAGATAGTATATGGGCATTCCAGCAGCATAGCAATATGCCTGTCTGCTATACAGAGTAAATCAGCACAGGCAGTGTTGACAGGTCACTCGGCATGTTTCTCCATACACATGGCACATTAGCATCGAGTGTCTGCTATTTCATGCATCTGTCACCTACACTGGCTATTGGCTGCCTGTGTCAACACAGAGGGCCCAACTTCAATATATAAAAATATATGTTAGGATCAAATATTCTCAGGGAGGCATCAAATTCCAACTTAGCCAATACTAATGCACTGCAATATCATAGTGAGTTACATACATGCATGTTATAGCAGGTCTTTCACCAAATATTGCTGGACAACAACAAAAAGGGACAGTGACCTTGACATATGAGCACCTACTTTTTGCGGATTTCTTCCTGTATTTCTGTAGTGGAGGGTCCTGCTGGTTTTGGACCTGAAAATCAAATGGACTGAATATCAATACTATTAGCAATTACAATATGGATCCGTTTGCAGAACAGAGTAGCAAGAGCAATATGTTACCAGTATATGAAGCTAAATGTAACTTTAATTATGATAATAAGCATAAACAACTTTACATTAACAGTATTACAGTAACATTTATTTGAGCAACACAGAGAGGCAGCTCCAAACACAGACTCTCTGAAACCAAGAGTAAACATCCTAATAGTTGTGAGTAAATAAATGACACTGTTTAGGTTTACTATACTCTCTCCTTTCTATAATTAACAATCTGAAAAAGTCAGACAGCAGTAGAAGTGACCTTTATCCCGGTGCTGTTCTCATCAGTCACTGGGTGAGGACATGTTTGCTGACACAGTGGGCCTCCCAATGGGAGAGCTCTGTGAGAAAGGAAAGGTCTTTGACTGGGACTTACTCGGTGGTGGTTTGTGACTGTCTGGCGGAGACGGTGGAGGCTTGGCGCTGTCAGACCCATGAGCGTCCCTCATCCGCCGGAGCACATCCTCTGAGAGCTGGACAGGAATGTGAGAATTAACAAATGTGCACAGAAACACAAACACATACACATACAAGCCCCTTGGTGCTCATACAGGACAGTTGTATGTCGTCAAAAGCAGCAGATTAAAGACTCACAAGGTTAAAGAGTCCATCATCCAGCGTGCTGAAATGCCCTAGAGCAAGCAAGATGTGCCACTGTAGCGATTCTCAAAGTGAGGTCCGGGGCACTCTGTCAGGGGGTCCGCAAAATAATTTGCTATAAATTATAAAATTGTGCTGTATCATTAAAAAGTGCATATGTAGAGATGGGGACCATTTGCGCCTATTAAAACCAGCATATCGTGTCCATTACTCCCACCCATGTTGCAGCTTTGGGCCAATAGAAACTCTGATATGAGCAATAAATTCATTATTTTTAAATTGAAGCACTTACTGAAAGTCAGCTTTAAATAAGTGAATAAGTAAATATCTGGATTTATTAGGATTATGCCAGTCTTGCTACTGTTCATTTTCTGAAAGCTTTTAAGCTTGAAACGTAGGTTATAAATGCTGTCAAGTTGAGTCCAAATGCAATTTGAATAAAACCATCCTCTGTTTAAAAGGTATATAAGTGGTATTAACATTCAATAAGATTGCAAATTTCCCCGCTGTGGGACTAATAAAGGATCATCCCATCTTCTTTATCTTAACATGATTTAAATTGGAAATTGAATTGTATTTCTGTTTATCACTGTGAAACATGTCTGGAGTATTTAGGTTGAAAAGTTTTAGAATACAGATAGTTCCACTGGCATCTAGGAGTATAAATGGTAGTAAACTTGTGCTTAATCTGTGTTACGATTAAAAGGGAGTCCTTGGAAAGGTTTCTCCTCTGTAAGGGGTCCCTGGCCCCCAAAACATGTTGAGAACCCCTGTGCTACTGTACACCTGTGTCTGACCTCTCTGACCCTCCTGAACAGTGAGACAAAGAGAAGCTATCTGCCTTCATGGCATGAACACAATATTAATTTACTCTCCTACTGTAACGTTACAATTTGAAGGTCCACAGGTGGAACACAATCGCAAATTATCTGTTTAACTGTCTAATGCTTTACTAGATATTTATGTTAGTTTTACATCTTTGCATGTCTGTTGCTAACGTTAAAGGTCCCATATTATGCTAATTTTCAGGTTCATACTTGTATTTTGTGTTTCTACTAGAACATGTTTACATGCTGTAATGTTAAAAAAAAAACTTTATTTTCCTCATACTGTCTGCCTGAATATACCTGTATTCACCCTCTGTCTGAAACGCTCCGTTTTAGTGCATTTCAACGGAATTTCAACGGAATTGCAACAGAATTGCATTGCTATAGGCAACAGCTTGGGTCCATGTTTACTTCCTTTCAGCTGATGTCATTCACATACACTGCAACAGGAAATAAAACGGGGACATATTTAGAATGTTTACGTTTAAAACTGTGAAATGGTCTAAATATACATATTGTATATTTGTGACATCACAAAATGACAGAAATCCTGACAGCTTGTTTCAGAGGCACAGTTTCTGAATACGGGGCTGTGTGTATTTCTCCATGGATTGAGCGTTTCGGTACTTTCACAGTATTTATAAAGCACTGAAACCTGCTTTATAATATAAAAGACAAGAAAATCTCACTTTTTAGAATTCAATTCAATTCAATTCAATTCAATTTGCTTTATTGGCATGACTGTCAGGTGAACAATATTGCCAAAGTGTCAATTCAATAATAAATAAAAATTTTAAAAAAGCACAAAATAAAAACAAAAACATATATATACACAATTCATTAAGCAAATTACAATATATAGATATTTAAAAAGAACATTCATGTAAATGGAAGAAAACAATAAAGAAGTAATTAATGTTTGTTGTGTCAATAAAACAAACAAACAAATAAAAAACAATTAATAACAATATATTGCAATATCAAAAGATAAATGTAAAAAAAAAAAAAAACATGAA
>CAKALU010045377.1:8737-45177 GCA_916700995.1 Hozukius guyotensis
GAAACTGTCCAATTTCTCCACCAAAAATAACACAATTTGATGCAAGGAATACAGCATATTATGTAGTTATTTCACATGTATAACTAGGGTTAGGTCCCAGTGCTATGAT
Organism: Hozukius guyotensis; assembly: GCA_916700995.1. Lineage (NCBI taxonomy): Eukaryota > Metazoa > Chordata > Actinopteri > Perciformes > Sebastidae > Hozukius > Hozukius guyotensis. The sequence goes on from CAKALU010045377.1 coordinate 8,847, forward strand.
GATATATACTGGACGTCTTGGAACCCAACAATATGATCGTTTTTCAATACATTTCTTTGCAGAAAATAAGTATGTTAGAGTTTTTTTATCTAACAAAATGAGACAGAATCCTCAAACGCGTGTTGAATATTGCCATTACACAAGAAATACACTTCAAATGTGAGTATTCTCTGTTTTATATCACTGTAAATGTGTTATCTTTGGGTTTTGGACTGTTGGGTGAAACAGGAAGCCATGTAAAGATGTGCAATTTGCATTTTTTCTGACATTGACTTGATTATAAATAGTGTTAGTTGCAGCCCTAGTCCTAATATCCATAGAGAAAGTGGTAAACACTACACATACAGTAAAGTATGGAAACACTTTTGGTTTCACACATTGCAGGAAAAGTAGAGCTAGATATCACGGCTAAAGCTGCATGCTAACTCTGTCATGGACAGGAAACGTTATCGTATCGCGGTAACGTGCGGTCAAGCCGACCGCCACTCTCATCTCCGTGGTCAAATGGGCCGACGCTACAACTGTAGAGCACTCATATACTGACATTTATGTTAAAGGCATTCAAACGGCCCCGATGGAGCTGACCATGGATGTATAAAGAGAACGGAGCTGACGGGAGAGCTAGAGACGACCTTGGAGAAGTTAGAGGAAGTATACATGTGTGATTACGTCTGGTTTTCAAAATACGGTGTTAACAAAGGGAACTGTATATACAAAATATATATATATGGAAATAAGATTGATTGGATTATATTCACCAGAAGTATAAAACATTAAATGTCCCTTATAAATTAAAAAGAAAATACCACAAATATGTAAGGGAAATGTCTTTATTCTTTGATTTTTGGGTTGCTGGATAAAAATTTAATAAATGATGCCTGACAATGACTGATATATTTGACTTCAGGACATCTCTGACTACATACATGCTGAAAATCAAACATTTTTGCCGTATTAATTTAGATATTTTTCAAATTAAAAGTCCCTAGAAGTGTATGATTCAACCTTTTCCCATGGTCTAGTGTTAAAAAAGTTAACAAATCACAATAAATCGCGATATCGGCACCCAAGTATCGTGATAGTATTGAATCAGGAGATAGGTGAATTGTCCCAGCCCTACTCATTTCTGGTATTGAGACTTCTTCAGACTCCTGTAGCGTAATCCACTCATCCACTGTTAAAATATGTATGTTCAGTTTGTTCCAAACACTCCACAACATGGTGAAATACACTACAGTCGCCTCCTCCCACCAGCAAAGGTCCACAAGCAGTTTCATATTTGGTGATTTACTGCAGGTGTTTTGTAACTTGTGCTCAGAAGATTTAGAGTATTCCTTTAAACACAAACTATCAGCTACTGACAGTGTTAAAATTAAAAAACAACAATCTGTTATTATAAGTCTTTAGAAGCCTTTCTGCTTGCCGACGTTTCTAAAAGGATCAAGCTTATCTTAAACACATTGTGCAGAAATGTTGCTGTAAGAAAAAGAGAAACAGACACTCTGAGGCTGTAATAATCAGTGTTTTTGAATTGAGGATTAATTAACGACGGTGGTAATTTCTTTTTCTTTGAGCCAAATATGTTGTGTTTTATAATTAAAAGGGTTTTTTATTTCCCCCAAAAATCAATCTTAAACTCCAGTCCTCTATATCTGGTCTATGCTCGCTGGTGTTTCTCTGTGAATCTCTCCTTCACAGCCTCAGACTGTGTGGTTAATCCACTGTGACACACACACACCGACACACACACCAACACACACACAGGTCTGTGCCTGTAGTGGAAGCCTTGCAGACATGGGATTTCCTTTCACATCCAATTTAGACCAAAGAAACTTGGTGAGAAGAGCATGAAGAAGATAAGCTGCACACACACACACATACACACATACAGTACACACACACATACAGTACACACACACGCACACGCACAAACATCTGTGTCAATATCATACCAGCATCACACACACACACACACATCAATAGCCCGAACACAATGTTAACGTGATATAACATGCAGCTTATAAACCTCCCAAAGAGACATCGACTGTACACAACAAAAAAGGCCACCCTCTACCCACCAACATACACACACACACACATACACATACAGTGTACACACACACACACACGCACGCACACTGTAGGAGTGTGTACAGAACAGAAATGTGTTGGGACGTAATTACAATGCGGAGTCTGAACAGCATCCGATTGAGATCCAGAGGTTTTATGGCGAGTCTTTGATGAGCTCTGAGAGCAGCAGCTCATCCTGGTTCAACAAAACCACAATGCACACACACACACACACACACACATACACACACATACACACACACACGAACACACACATTCATTAACAACATACACACACACACAGCAGAGATTGAAGCCAAATGCTTCTTTTTGGTTGCAGCACAACTAGTTTCTAGCATCAGAATGCAAAAAATTTGATTTCATTACAAACATGACAGTCAGCTGTCATGTAATGTGACATTACTGACAATTAAATTCTGCATACTCAGATACTCCAACCTGATCTCATGGGAAGGCGTATAAATTACAAGGACATTCTGCGTTTTTATCAGTTCAAAATGTACCTTAAAGGGAGATTTGTCAAGTATTTAATACTCTTATCAACATGAAAGTGGACAAATATGCTGCTTTATGCAAATGTATGTATATATTTATTATTGGAAATCAATTAATAACACAAAACAATGACAAATATTGTCCAGAAACCCTCACAGGTACTGCATTTAGCATAGAAAATATGCTCAAATCATAACATGGCAAACTGCAGCCCAACAGGCAACAACAGCTGTCAGTGTGTCAGTGTGCTGAAGGACGCTGCAAGGTGTCCATGAAGAAATGGAAAATAACAACTTCCGATGTCTGTGTGTGTGGCGAATACCAAACCATGGAACACATTATGAGATTTAGCCAAGCTCCACAGTGAACCAAAGATGACCTGGCCGAACCAAATGCCACTGCGCTCAACTGCGCCAACCACTGGAAAGACCCGATATAGAAGATGGCTGGACACGAGGAAAAAGAAGTGTGCTGGCTTGACTATAACTTGCCCCAAACTGCATGTGATTATCATAAAGTGGGCATGTCTGTAAAGGGGAGACTCGTGGGTACCCATAGAACCCATTTTCATTCACATATTTGGAGGTCAGAGGTCAAGGGACCCCTTTAAAAATGGACATGCCAGTTTGTCCTCGCCAAAATTTAGCGTAAGTTTGGAGCGTCATTTAACCTCCTTCATGAGAAGCTAGTATGACGTGGTTGGTACCAATGTATTCATTAGGTTTTTTTAGTTTCATATGATACCAGTATCTTCATTCTAGCTTTAAAACTGAGCCGCTACAACCTCCATAACTTCAAAATTTCTCTACAACACTTTGTGACACGAACAGCGGCTACCTGGTTGGAAAGGCCTGTGTTTGTTGGACCCATCCACCTCCCCTTCTGCCCACCATAAGCTGTCGTTCTCACTTTTTATTTTACACCATTATCTCTGATGCATAGCATATTTACACAGATGTGTTTACATTGCAGTCAGTACAGACTACATGGCGAGAAAAATGACACCCCAAAAGCAAATACTCAAACTTTTTTTCTCCCTGTTCGTTTGTTATCTGCTTGATAACTGCAGCGGCTCTAAAAGTCAAAACTAATCTACAACAAAGCCTGGAAATATGGTCGTAATGTTCTCTCGTTAACTAGTGTTTTTATTATGATCTTTCAGATAGTTGAGGGTGGAGAGAACACAGGGGAAATATGAAAGAAGAAGAGAAGACAGATGATATGTTACACAGATACCAGATCGTATCAGGAGGCCAGGATATTGTGACCACATGGACCGAGCCAGAGGCCACCAGCAGTACGCCCAATCGTTAAATCCAGAGCTCCAAAATAAAACTTTGAGCCGCACTGAACAATATTTTATTGTGCAATGTGAAAGGGGTTGCTCACAGTGACCACAGAGAATTATCACCAACACTACTGCTTTACTCAACTTGACAGAGTTTTAGCCTCTTTCAGCTTGTTGATTTGGTTTTAAGGCCCTCAACTTTCACTCTCATCGTTAAAATCAACGCCATTTTCAGCAGCAGGAGGCATCTGTTTATAACAAAGAAGCTCTACTATTATATCGACTGTACGCTGCCTGCCCAGCACCAAACAACAGACAGGAAAGGTTAGCAACTAGCTGGTGAATATGGTGGGACATCTAGCAGCTAAAAAGCCAGATATTTTTCTCAGGAGTTGGTGGAGACCAAAAACAGAGCTAAAAGAGAGAGAATATTGGACTTTAACGGAAACGTATGCTAAATGAATGCTAATGTTGCTGCTGGATGTGTAGGCAATTGTTTGTTAACAAGACACATTTCAAGCCTACAGGGTATGAGGGTATTTTAATCTATTTCTTGATAAAAAGAAAATAAATTGGCTACTATTTTTAGAGTTGATTAATCACGGGAGTCAATTACCAAGTAAAAAATGTCCAGCTGGTTCCAGCTTCTCCAATATGATGATTTTCTGCTTTCCTTTTGTTCTTTCATTAGTTTTATATTCACGATAAACTGAATATATTTGGGTTTCGGACAAAACATTTAAAGATTTGAAGACATCACCTGAGAATCTGTGATGGACATTTTTTCACAATTTTTCTGACATTTTTTTAACCCATAATAAAAAAGTATTATTAGTTGCCCTCGTTTAATAAAAAAAATATATAGGTTTTCAGTGGAATATAACTTTTTGTCTACTGGATTGCTTTATGGCCCAATAGTTGACTGCTTTACATCATCACACAGGAAGAGGCCACAAACACAGCTGAAATGTTGATATATGAGAGTTCTTGATATAAAGAGTTGGCTCAACTCAATATTAACTGTTGGTTTCTATCAGCTAGCATCCATTCTCTGGTTTCCTTGCCTTTTACAGGACAATGTGTTCAGTCAAATTTCTGCATTTTGACCCTCTACAACCCGACAATAAAGGTCTTTGACACATGAGGCGTGCAGGAAGATTACTGGAGCCGTGTTAGAGAATATAATGCTCCCTCACAACCTTTACTGGCCGATTATCAGGATTAAGGTCTCATGTTCACATGAAGACAGAGAAGAGAGTATCGGCAGGAAACAAATGTAATTACCTGAGTCGAGAACTTTCCACAAGGTGCTATTGATTTTCTACGAGGCTTAGAGGGGGCGCACGGAAAAATATAAATGTAGAAATGAAGCTTCTCTAAGGGAAAGAGTTAAACCCAACATGGCTCTTTGTTGACCAGCTCTGATATGACGGATACGGCTCAGTTTGATGGATAGGCAAGGTGGGCGATCTTCAGAAACTAGCAAGAGTACACTAGATTCAAACAGGAAGTGAGTAACTAATAAATACAGACGTTTTCTGCTGACCGTCGGCAGTGAGTCAAACAATTTGTCTCGTCAGGAGAAACAAAAATGCAACTGCAGAATTTTGTTGTCTATTAGGAAGCACTTTTTTTTTTCAATAATCATTAAAAACCACACAGACAAACACAGAAAACAGTTACTGTATGATATTATGTGAGTATCTGGGATGTAAAGGAACAACTGTGAGTCTTTGTTCTGTCATTATTAATCTCTATTTTTGACTAATTATGTTCCACTAATAGAACAACCTCCGTCCTGCTGCTTCAGAGAGGACACATTGATATAAATAACCCAGACTGTACGGATATTCATGTCATAAAATCACCTTTAATAAGAGATAAACAGTGATGATAAATGCATGGCACGTTGTACTCTTGCTTTGTCTTGTGAGGATCCACCAGAAAACCACTGTTTATAAAAGACTCTGCTCTAAATACAACATTGATCAAAAGTCCTCTGTGACCATGAGCAGTCATTTACCATTCAGAGGAGATTCACACAGGGGTGAACTTGAACGAAGTAGAGAGAAGTTATCTTTCAACCCTGAAACCAAAACTTAAAGAGAAAATACAGCCTTCACAAAGTACATTGTGCTGCTCCAATCAGTTAAACTGGACAGACAAACTAGCTATTAGACAGATAATAACTGAATTTTATTGTTTGGGGTAGATTGGGTAGATCTGACACCCTCTAAGAAGTTGGACATTTAATCTTGCTGACGTTAATACGTGTTGTGCTCCGACCTTAATGTGTTCTTGAAGGTTTACGGAGGCTTTGCAAGGTTTTCTGATGTCAGTTAACACAGTTTGATACGATCACAAGACAAATCAGGGACACACAGACTGTAAACCTTGGCTACATGATGACCAGTCTACATCTGATTTTTTTTTTTCATTGCTTTAAGTGGTCTTGCAATGATAGAAACTGTGACTCTAAAAACACACATGCATCCCTGGAGGATCGACTCTGTTGCTTCATGCAAACATAAATTCACATTTACATCATCCATCATCCATCATCATGTGGCAATTGTGTGCAAGATGTGGGTATTGTTTATTTATATTCCGCATGAGACCTAAAATTACAAATTAAAAGTATAGGAAAAACTGTCATGTTCATTTTCAAAGGGGTCCCTTGACCTCTGACCTCCAGATATGTGAATGAAAATGGGTTCTATTGGTACCCACGAGTCTCCCCTTTACAGACATGCCCACTTTATGATAATCACATGCAGTTTGGGGCAAGTCATAGTCAAGTCAGCACACTGACACACTGACAGCTGTTGTTGCCTGTTGGGCTGCAGTTTGCCATGTTATGATTTGTGCATATTATTTTATGCTAAATGCAGTACCTGTGAGGGTTTCTTGACAATATTTGTCATTGTTTTGTGTTGTTAATTGATTTCCAATAATAAATATATACATACATTTGCATAAAGCAGCATATTTGTCCACTACCATGTTGATAAGAGTATTAAATACTTGACAAATCTCTCTTTAACTTTTGAACAGATAAAAATGTGCGATATTTTAACCAACTGACAGCCCTAAAAAAAGATAAAACCTGAAAAATAAATAGACGTTAGTTCAGGATGGACACTAAGAATCGCTTAAGGGTCAATGAAAGGCTCTGGAGGCCATCAAAGTTGTAAACCTGGGCCTAAAGTTAGTCAAAGTGGGAGCACGTCACATCTTCTGGTGCAGCTAAACGCAGCTCCTCCATGTTTAACACAATATTAGATAATTTTAACAGCTTGTGAATCTACAGGCATTAAAATTTAACAATTAAACATTCATCACATCTTTTAGAAAACTCTATTATTAACCTACTATGACTCATTATAAGAGTATTACATTGTTGCCATGGAGCACTGGAGCCAACAGTCTACAGAGGACACACACATCTCTTTGGTTTGTGAAAGGCTAATGACTACATTCTTTAAAAGTCTTGTGTGTGTACTCTTTTAAAGAAAGAGACCAAAAGACTTCCCGATCAATAAGCAGCCCAGTGTGATTAGTTTCCATGGAGCAGATCACTGGTAACCCACTTCAGATCAGTGGGAAACTCCTGGAAGAGCTCCTTTTCTTTGATGATAAAGAAAGAAAATCAACATGCCGCTGAACGCTCCTCCTCGGTGTTAGCCACTGGCAAACAGCTGCATGCCAATGCTGGAAACAAAGACTTCTTGTCTTTGTGTTGCCGACATTAAAATTAACTCGAGTTGTATCCCGAGGGGGGGGGGACAAGGATTTCTACAAACAGAGACGATTCTCTTTCATACATGAAAGCAGGAATAAGAAGGCGTGTCATGAAAACGCGATGCCTGACCACACCGATGCGTCTCGTCACACAGCAGGGAACACATTTTTCAGGCATCTGACTCTGATTCTGCTGTTTGTGGTGTTATGTTTCATCCGGTCCATTGAGAAAAAGCGAAATCCCATAATCCTCGGACAGAAAAGCCAGTAAACAAAGTCTGAGCAGGAAGGCTGGAATGAGTCAGCAGAGGTTAGGAGCTACAAAGTGGAACAGAAAGAAAGAAATATATGTGCTCTGTATGTGTTTCTTATAGCACAAATCCTCAGAGGAGTAAAATAATACAGCAGGTAGACCTGTTAATGCTACCTGGAACTAAACGTGAGCAAAATGTAATACCAAAAACAGAAAAACAAAGCATTTTATGTTTGAATACAGCTAATAAAACTAATAAAAACTCTGAAAAGTGTTGAATAGGGCTGCAACTAATGATTATTTTCATTGACGATTAATCTGTAGATTATTTTCTCCATTAATTGATTTGTTGTTTGGTCAATAAAATGTCAGAAAATGGTAAAAAATGTCAATCAAAGTCCAAGATGACGTCCTCAAATGTCTTGTTTTGTCCACAACTCAAAGATATTCAGTTTACTGTCATAGAGGAGTAAAGACACCAGAAAATATTCACTTTTAAGAAGCTGGAATCAGAGAAGTTTGACTTCGCTCTTAAAGAATTGGCAATTAATTTAATAGTTGACAACTAATCGATTAATTGTTGCAGCTCTAGTGTTGAGGATTTTTTTAGTTTAGTTAATTAGGTAGTTCTGTAGGTTCATCTCCAAACCAGTAGCTACTGTAATGGTAGCTTACATGGTTATATGGTTTCATAACTAAAATATGCAAAGCCAATTAATACCAAAAACAGAAAAATAAAGCATTTTATGTTTGAATATAAATATAATAAAACTAATAAAAACTCTTCGATAATATCGTTAAATAATGCAGTGAAATCTGTCACACGAAAAAGCAACATCAAATGTCTTAAAATTAGATAATTAATAGTCAATTGCAGGTTACTTCTAACTCTGAGTCATAGTTTTGGCCATTAGTTTTATGAGTTATAATAACATTGTACCCACCAAAGTAATAGCTGAATTCTGACAGGATTATCAAAATCATTGATCAAAACCACTGTTCACAAAATGACCACTACAGCAAGCATGTTAGGTCAAAGTTGAGCCATGAAGTCAGTCTGTAAACCGACAGTTTGTGTAATAATTGTATTGTTGGACTTTTGCCTTCTCTTCCAAAAAAAGTTTGATTAACCTGGATGTTTGTTTATTACCCGTCTAATCCTGTTTCTTAAACCTTTGGACGTCTTTTTAATGATGTTGCCATGTTGCCAGATCTTATCTTATCTTAATTTAAACTTGAGTGCAAAGGAACTGTCCTTTAAATTCAGATTATTTTAAACAACGTACCACATCATCCTGCAGCCACGACCAACCCCGTGTTATGAAATACAGACATGTAGACAGAGGAAGGAGAGAATCAGAGAAGAAGCTTCCTGCAGAGGTCATCTGTTGTTTGCAGAGGTACAGAGAAGTACGTCTGTTCTTGATTATCTCCTGCTACGTCATACCAGAGATATGTAGAGTTCCTCAGAGACCATAGGGGCTTTCCCAACTCACATGTTCTGTACTATAATGTACTATACCGGAGCAGGACAACCACAGAACACAAAAACCCAAGATGAAGAAACAAGGTTGAGCAAGAAGACGATTGCTACTCACACCAACTACAACAACAACTCTAAAGAAAGAAACCCTGAATAAACTCGACATGGATGAGATTCTCAAGTTGATACAACAGACTAACCTTGCAACACAGATGAGATTATGATTTATAATCTGTCAGCAGAATCATGTTGTGACTGTGTAATGACATTGTGGTTTGACTTTGTGTTGTTTAAATGTGACTTACCGGTGCAGTTCAATGCAATAAATATCAGTTCATTGGTTCCTGCTGAAGATGCACATCTTTAAAAACACTAATATAAAGTTTCATTTTTAAGAAAGTCTCAGTAATGCCCTAAAACAGCTGGTTCATTGTAGTTTTTTATCAAATAAACAGGAGGAAATAGTTTGTTTGTTGGGGACTATTTTCAGTGGTGGATTAATTCAATGGAGGAACATGTCAACAGTGAGGCTCACTGATTTGTTTTTAATAGTTTCTGGACAACAAATGGAGCTCTATGGCACAGCGGAATAAATATATATCAGATATAAAGGTGTTTACTTAGTCTTTTAAAACAGATCAATAAACATTTGGCCAATTTTAGACTGAATTTTATTCGGAAACCTTTGAGAAGTTTGCTTTTACTTGTTAAATAAAACAGGGTTCTATCTCAAAGTTAGGTATAAAAAAGATAGTATTGTTTTGGTATTTGTACTACCATGAAACAATTTCAAACAATACCCACACCTACTGGGTATAATAAAAATCAATGGTGGAAGAAGTACTCAGATCTTTTAAAATATAAAAGTACTAATACCACAGTGTAGAAATACTCTGTTACAAGTAAAAGTCCTGCATTCAAAACGTAACTTAAGTAAAAGTACATTAGCTTCAAAATATACTTAAAGTCGATTAATCGATTAGTTGTTTGGTCTACAAAATGTCAGAAAAAGTCTTGCTTTGTCCAAAGATATTCAGTTTACTGTCATAGAGGAGTAAAGAAACCAGAAAATATTCACATTTAAGAAGCTGCAATTAGAGAATTTAATGAGTCAAACTGATTAATCGATTATCAAAATAGCTGGCGATTAATAATTTTATAATAGCTGACAACTAATCTATTAACCTTTGCAGCTCTATTACAAGTACCTTACTTCAGTAGCTGTACTTAGTTACATTCAACCACTATAAAAAATACTTTTGATACAAATACAAATATGAGCATCAACCCTGAAAACCCCAAAACACTCCGACATCGCTGAGTTACAGTAATGAGCTCATTTTCAAGGCATCTGGTGTAAAAACCACCACCAGAGTATTAAGGATGTTGGTCTTCTGTTCGGCTGGACAAAGAAACCCACAGAGGACTGTCAACAGTGTGTAACCTCTGGCTCTATGACTCTACACAGGGTCTCATGTTTACAAGGGAACACTTGTACCAACATTATCTGGGACACAAAGCTGCCACAGTGAAAGGGGGAAAGGGATCACTGGAGGGTCGTGACCTTTAACTCCCACAATGAACTGGCCTACTAGTGAGGACGAGGTCAAAGGTCAACTGACGGGATTGTCTGGGGAAAGGAAGGAGAGAAAGGGGGACAGTGCGTTTGTTATTTGTTTGTTACGTTAAACAGCTGCTAGTACATTGTTACTGCTATTGTCAGGGAAGCTACTATGATAGTTAGGAGATGCTTTACATGTAAAGAAGCTGCATTACCAACAACTAAAGTTTAATTAATGACTGAATTAATGACCGATGTCTCAAGTCAAGTCCCGAGTCATGTCCCAAGTCAATACAGGCAAGTCTTGAGTCAAGTCCCGAGTCAAGTCCCAAGTCAATACAGGCAAGTCTCGAGTCAAGTCCCAAGGCAAGTCCCAAGTCAATACAGGCAAGCCTTGAGTCAAGACCCAAGACAAGTTCCAAGTCATGTCCCAAGTCAATACAGGCAAGTCTCGAGTCAAGTCCCAAGGCAAGTCCCAAGTCAATACAGGCAAGTCTCGAGTCAAGTCTCGAGTCAAGTCCCAAGACAATATAGGCAAGTCTCGAGTCAAGTTCCAAGTCAAGTCCCAAGTCCTAAACTTTGAGTTTCGAGTCCTAAACAAGTCATAATTCGCTCGCCACCAAATGTAATGTCATTTTAATAGCAGAGTAACTGGCACCAACTGGCACTCACTAACGTAATGTATTGGGTGCTGTCGGATTGGTTCAAGCAAAGTGGATCTGGGGGATTAAATCTAAGATAATCAAATGCAGGTCCCAATAACATTCACCAAAAAATAAAGAGTCCACAGCTAAAAAACAAACAAAAAAAAACAACACAAATTTCCGGGCATTCACCAATAAAAAAAAAAGATAGAATTTCAGTTTGTTCAGTTCAGTTTAACTCCTCTTCCCAAGCAAATCAATAAGTGTAAAGTAAATAAACCCAACATCTTCTACGCTGTGTTACCGAGTTACGCGAGTTACCTCCTGTACTGGGCAGTTAATCGTCTTCCTGCACACACGTTTTAATTTTTTGCCATGGGGGAAGGTATTTTCAAGTCAAAAGGCTCAAGTCCAAGTGAAGTCACGAGACATTGGTGTTAAAGTCCAAGTCGAGTTGCAAGTCTATCTCATCTAAAGTCATCAAATTTGTGACTCGAGTCCAAGTCATGTGACTCGAGTCCAAACCTCTGAGTCTTGCTACACCAAAACACCTTTACTAGTACAGTAGTGCTGCTGCTTACACTCAGAACTGTACTTACATCAGAAGATAACTATTTTAACGAGCCAAAAGAGACTCATTAAATCTAAAAATGGTGCTCTCTCGCTTTTTGCTGGCGACTCATCTGTTTTTATGAAACTATAAAATCCTGGTTAAGTGTGCATTGGAGAACCAACCAGAAGTAAACCAGTTACAGGTCCGTTTCTCTCTGCAGTCATCAGCTGTAGTCACACACACCTGTATGTATGTATGCAGGGACAACATACATATGCAGCAAAGCAATCAGAAATGTGGCTTATTTCCATAATGAGGTTCAGGAGGTGAAACAAAAGGCAGCTCTTCATCTCTGCCTGTTTCTCTGTTGGTGGTCTTATTAAATCCTCCCCGTCTCCACGACCTCGCCTTCCCTCCGGCCGCTCACAAACTCATTAGACTGCTGGAAGACTCACAGGCGGAATATCTCAGCTGTTTAATCCATCTCTCCGGCTGTCCATCTGCCTCCTGAGCGTTAGTTTTTAAACCATATCTCAACGCGGTGCTGAGCATTTTTAATATCAAATAATCATCGATCTATCAGGAGTATTGAGAGGGCTGGTAATGAGTTAGGAGACGACGTGGAGCTAATTATGCAATCTGGCACAGGAGAGGTTAGAATAAATATTAATATCTATGAATGTCCCTTCTGTGGCGCTACCTGTTCTTAAATCAATCTTCTTGACTGCCATCTTGAGATATATTATAAGTATTGACATGGCCAAACTTAATTAGCTGAGATGAGTAGGGCTGATTTTTCATAACAAACAAGTCCCAAATATGAAATGCTACCATTGGGGAGCGGATCACAGAAGATCAATACTCTTCTTCTTGGTTAGATGCTGAGTCGGCTCCACTCTCTCCTCTACCCCTCTCTTAAATAGGACTCGAGATAATCTGGTTTGTGAATTTTTTTCTTCATTTATTTATTTGTATTTATTCATATTCTTATTCTTATCATTCTTGTTTATTTTTTAATTATTATTATTGTAATTTTTTCTACTCCCTTGTTTTTGAACTCTTTGTTTTCCAATCATTTTTATATGTACATAAAACACGTAAATATATATGTATATATACATATTTACATATATATACATATATATATATATATATAGTGTATATATATATATGACTCAAGATAATCTAGTGTGTGAATTCATTTTATTCATTTATTTATTATATTTCACCATTATTATTATTATTAGATTTTTTTATTTTTATTTGTTATATTTCTTATTTGTTTATTATTATTGTAATTTTTTACAGTTAGTATCTGTTATGTACATAAAACACATAAATAAAAAAAATAAAAAAATAAAAAAAATAAATAAAAAAATTTGTCACGTGACGTTTGTCACATGTTTTTCTTTGATGTTTATGACGTATTTTCCGTAGTTTGTTGTTGTTTTTGTATGTGTTTTACTTAGTTAACTTACTGATTTTAAGCCCAGATATGACATTTTCCCTCACCCTAAGTTAGTGGTTATCTTGCCTGAACCTAACTATGGACGTTTGCGTGACGTACTCATGAAACGCGGAATGTCCGTGTAATGTGAAGGTATTTATACACCTTTCCATGAGATCAGGTTGGTATACCACCAATTTCTCTCAATTCTTTCAAGGTTCAGTTGCTCAAAATCTTCATATTCTGCTCGACGATGGATATCTGAATGGATCAAATCTATTCGGGATTTATAGGAAAAGTCATTTCAGTTCTACAAAATCCCCTTTCCTTCTTCCTCTGTTAACTTGTTTATGGTTTAACAAAACATTAAATGAAACCGATGAGTATTCTTGTGGTTTAGTTTGCCTTGATTTTCTCTTCCACTCGGTTTGGACTGAGTCAGAAATACTGAAGGATTCAGCTCAAATTCTCAGAGTCGAGCTCTGCTTTGTACAAAATGTTAATTTTACGACTGAGCAGTTTACAGGCAGGGAGACAGGGACACATCATATTTCATTAAAGCCTGTCATCTATATTATAAGAGGCAATAACAAAGATTTCTACTGGCCCACATAGCAGAGAAATGACCACAATATATCTGCTGAGGTTGATAGGGCGGTTGATCAATACACCAGTCGGCCTCTGTGATAAGATTTTTGGCTTTCAACACTCTCATTTGAAGTCGCTCTCAGTTCTGGAGCAAAAACCCACTGGACTTTACAGAAACTCCCAGAAGTCATAAATTATTTGGCACCTTTAGTCACAGAAGAGCCGGACGGTGCACATCTAGCTTGGTTTTAGGGCAGGCGGGGGATAAAAGGTATAGGAGCCAGGGGGCGAATATATCCAGGGTATTAGTCAAAACATCGCAGAGCAGCAGCAGAAATGAAAAGTACTGCTGGTATTCAATCACACATAAGAGCACTTTATTAGATTATGTGTGAAGCATTTATTTACTTCCAGGTAATCGAAAAGATTTCTTCCATTCGGTGCAAGAAGGATGACGATTTATGAAATTGTGCTGTTCAAAGTTTAAATGGAAAAATCTCTTTAGATTAATTCTTATTCTCATGAGATAAGAGTGAACGCATTTCACATTCAGCTTCTTCAGGTTTGCTAATGCAAAAAAATCGAATGCAGAGTTAAAAAAGTAATTATTTTTGCTGTTAAAGCTGCATTAACTGATTTTTCTGGTCACTTGGGGGCAGAAGAACAAGCTGTTGACGCTACCCTGAGATATCATCACCGTATAAAGTTGATATGGTGAATATCTTGCAACAATTAGTTGATTAGATTTCAAGCAAAAACGCCAAACATTCGATGGTTAGATGTTCTCAAATGTTAAGACTTTGCTGCTTTTCGTGACCTGACATTGGGACTGGACGATATTGCCAAAAATGGTATAAAAATATGTTTTTATTACATTGCTCGATTTAATAATAATAATAATAACAATGCTCAACTTATAGGTTTTCAAATTCAGATAGTGAAACGAGTCATTTCGCGGGGGTTGTGACGCTCGAAACAATTTATCCACCATTTTACAGACGCCACTTCCGTAGTTATGTTAACCTTAACGTTGACTTATTTGTCACGTAACTTCCGTACTTAAGTCACCCCAATTCCGTAGTTATTTCAACCCAAACGTTGACTTATTTGTCACGTAACTTGCGTGCTTATGTAATGCCACTTCCATAATTATATTAACCCAAACCGCGACCTTTTCCTAAACCAAGTAGTTTATCTTAAATAAGTAGTTTTGTTGCCTAAACCTAACCAAGCTGTTTCCTGTGAAGACGGAAGTTAATTTTGAAAGACTGTATGCATGTAACGAGCGGAAATTGACACGTGTTGCTGGACATTCGTAGAAAAACCCACGAAAAATGAGGAATAACTTTTGGTAAGATATCATACAAACCGTTGCATGAGGACACGGTGATTTATTTGACATCTTAAGCTTCGATGAATCACCTTCTTTTAGAAGAAAAGATTACCCAGCAGTATTAGACTTCACTGAGAGAACAGTGAATCTACAAAATAAAGCTCCTTCGTTGTAATGCCTGGTGCAGCTCACAGATCGAACTGCTGCTCTTCGGAGACCTCTAACTCGGCAGTTTCACAACAACTGGACCAGAAAAGGTGCACGGAGACAGTACACAGACGAGATGCACGGGAGCAAAAGAACCGTGATAACAATTATGCTAACTATTCATCCATCCCGGTGCCGTTTACTGCTGAATGCTCTGGAGGTTTGTGGGGCTAATTCAATGAATCATCTGTGACTGGAGGTGTCCAACTCTTAATCTCGTGCCTGCAGCTCTTTTCTGAAGCATCAGAGAGAGACACACAAACACTGATTTACTCTTTCACAAAGCTTGTCAGCGTTTTGTGAAGAAGTCTTAAGAGTGTCAACCTCTTCGTCTTGTGTGTTCCGCCGTCACGCCGGCTTCATACTCGCAGTCACACCACGTCTTTTATCCACCCCCCCCTCTGCAGACAGCTGACATCTTGTTTTGGGGGCGGATGTGTCGGTGATAAGGACCAGCAGTGTGGTCTGCATTCAGAGCTCCCTGCTGGTATCAATCAACGTCAAGACGCTTCAAACCCACTTCAGCGCCCGTTCTCATGGGTTCTAGAGATCACAAGCTGCGAGTCGTCTAAGAACAGGATGTGCCTGATAAAAAGAAAAAAGCTTCACTGACTGTTTTCTTTTCCCAAAACATCACCAACTACAGTAGAAGACATGATGTGGGTTTTATGAAAGCTGATACCTCTGAATCATGATGTCTTATCTGTAACATCACAGTTTCCTGCAGCCTTTCATTCTTGGGATTCTTGGCAATAACTGGCTGTTCCAGGTTTAATAGTCAAATATTTAACTATTCAAATATTAATATATTAGGGCTGTCAATGGATTAAAGTATCTAATCACGATTAATCACATGATTTTCCATGATTGATCACGATTAATCGCAAATTAATCACATTTTCTATCTCAAAATGTACCTTAAAGGGAGGTTTGTCAAGTATTTAATACTCTTATAAACATGGGAGTGGACAAATATGCTGCTTTATGCAAATGTATGTATATATTTATTAATGGAAATCAAGTAACAACACAAAACAATGACAAATATTGTCCAGAAACCCTCTCATGTACTGCATTTAGCATACAAAATATGCTCAAATCATAACATGGCAAACTGCAGCCCAACAGGCAACAACAGCTGTCAGTGTGTCAGTGTGCTGACATGACTGCATGTGATTATCATAAAGTGGGCATGTCTGTAAAGGGGAGACTCGTGGGTACCCATAGAACCCATTTTTATTCACATATCTTGAGGTCAGAGGTCAAGGGACCCCTTTGAAAAAGGCCATGACAGTTTTTCCTCGCCAAAATTTAGTGTAAGTTTGGAGCGTTATTTAACCTCCTTCTCAACAAAGCTAGTAGGACATGGTTGGTACCAATGGATTCATTATGTTTTCTAGTTTCATATGGTGCCAGTATCTACCTCCGAAAGATCGACTCCATTAATGCCTTAAAGAAATTAGTGGCGTTAAAACAAATTTGCGTCAACGTGTTATTATAGCGTTAACTTTTGACAGCCCTACTGATAACACTTCTGTATTTTCACTTAGATTTAAAAGGCAGGACTTTTACTCATAATGGAGTGTTTTTACAGTGTTGTATTGGTACTTTTACTTAAGTAAAAGATCTAAGCACTTCTTCCACCACTGCTCATTACAACCTCAAACATGAACTGTGCAAAAAAAAGCTGGTCGTTGAAGTGAAAAGCTTCCCTGTTCTCACTGATATCACTTTAACAAGCTGCCTGGAGCTGAATAAGTAAAGCGATGTGTGGAAAGGAAACACATCGATCTGGAAACAAACAGTTTGCTGCTGGGAGTATTTCTCTTTCTTCTAGCTTACTGTGTCCACAGCTGAATGCTGAATGGATGTACATAGAGGGGAAACCACACTAACCGACATGTCATACAACATTAAGAAGCTGCAGGCTGCATCTCCACCCATCATCCCTCTTTCACTCATATTTACTCAGTTTCACAACCTTGGGCTGACGACGGGGAACTGAAGCGTTCGCATCCGACTCACACTCCCTGACGTTTAACATGAGTTCTAGTATTTCCATCTCTTCTCGTCTCCCTTTGATCCAACTGTTTCACCATCATTCGATCTGCTGAACATCACATTTCCTCTTTCTGTCAGCTGCCTCCATGTTCCCTATGTAATGTATGAAGATGACTCTACGTTTCCGTTCACATGCTCGCTGACCCTCAACTGAAACCCCCGTTTCCTCAGACGTGCGTGTGCTCTTCTTGCATATGTCTGCGTGGGCGTGTGGACACGCTTAAATTAGTCCTACAAAATGCGAATGGACGGACGGACACACACCATTGAGCGTGAGACACAGGAGAGGAAGTACACACAGTCTGATCTCTTCTGACTGTCTTCTGGTTTATTCAGTGAGCTACGAGCTGCTGTATGACGGCACTCAACTGGACTGAGACCAGCATGAAGAAACTATATGTGTTGCAAGAGGAGGAGAAAGAGTGAGAAGGGAAATATAGGCTGCTTGGTTTATCCAGTCCATTCCCACTTGTTACTCATACACATTTTAACAGACTAGCACATTAATGAGCTGATAACAATCAAATCTTGACTAACCAGAGTGGTTTCTGGGTTGAGGAGTGAGGCAAAAATGAAGCATGTTGACCCACAAAAATCCATCCAATAATCCATCATCCATTATCTAAACCCTCATATCCTTTATACAGGGTCTCAGGGAGATTGGATCCTATTAAGGCTGTCACTTTTTCACATAATCCGTTTGAATTTGTCGTGTCATACAACTGCACTACATGTCTTGCTTGATGTTGTGTCATTATCCTGAAATGCCCTTCTCCAGAAACAACACCAATAGGCCACATATCCTCGCATTTAACTCTTGATCTTCTGGTCAGGGTCCTGAGAATTGAGTGTGATGAATATTAGGCAGTCAGGCAAGGTTGTAAAGTTGACGTTGTTTCACTTGTTTCTGGTACCTCTGCTAGGCTTGCCTGGGTAGTGGGTGTTACCGGTGTTACGGGGTGGTCGGGCACCATTACTTGCCCATCGCTTCCAACGTTGTTTTGCTTTTTTTTATAGAAATAAATCTCATTTAGTTCATTTTCGCGTATCAGTGCCGTGTTATTAATACATAGTCGGACGACGGACGCTACAAACTGAAAGTGAAAGTGTCAAAACAGAGCAGCAGGAGTCAGATTTCATCTACACGGGACGAGACTGAGTTAACAGACCGAGAGATGGCGGAGGATTTGGTGTCAAAGCGAAAAGCAAAAGCACCTATTTGGCAGTATTTCAGATTTAAACCCAAGGCTATAAGGGAACCATAATGTTAATGAGGCAATGTGTTTGCGGCAAGCAGCAGACACACCGCCACCCGACAGTAAAGGTCAAACTAAACGCTCTACATATATTGACTGTCATCGTTTCTTGTAAAATGTCCGGTGTAATTGGTAGCACCGGTGTTGTCACAAGTTTATTAACCTCACCGTGGCATCCCCAGCAAGAGGCTGGGCACACATGGGATATGTCGTCAGTCTATCACAGGCCTAAAACCTACAGACAAACAACCATTCATACTCACAATCGCACCTACAGTATGGCGTTCTCGAACACAGGGCAGTCCCCCTTTTTTGAAGCCACTTTGAATGATTGTATTTTTATCATTGTGACTACTATGAGTCCCTGAAGTACACACACCTGACTGTTGTGCTCAGTTGACTCCACGTGACCTTAATTTTAGCAATCATCCTGCAAGAGAGGAGAGGAAAAAAATATCTCCCAATGAGCCAGAAATAAGTTCCCACTAACACGTCTTTGTTGTCTGATAAACGCTGGAGGTTGATGGGAACTCACCAAACAACTCATTCTGGAGGTTAATGGGAATTTGCCAAAATGACTCAGCCTCAAGGTTAATGGGGAATCCAGCTCAGGTCTGCAAAACAGCTGAGAGGATAAATTGTGAAATTTGCTACGGAGGAAATTACAGTTCTAAAAGGCGCTGAACCGAAGGCTCTTTTAATTTCACCTGGAAATGAATTTTAAGAGCAATTTAACGACAGAAATAAGGAAGAGAAAAGCTGCTAATGACGGGGGATCAAACTGCAACAACAACTGTCTGCAGATATTGACCGATAAGTATTAGATTTTGATGATATGTGTCATGTTTTCAGAGGGAAATGGCACAGATACAAACAGTCCTATCTGACACACATACTGTAATCTGCTTCCTGCTGGTCCCAGTTTTTTTCCCAACAAGCAACACAAAGGAAATGTCAGATCACACATTTACATGCATGAGCGTGCACGTAAACCACCTGAGGAGGGCTTCTCATCACTGCTCTCATACTGTCAGCCTGACAGATACAGACTCACATACTGAGTCTTTGTAATACAAGAGTACAGAGACAGGAACTCGGGGGGGGCTTCTGGGAATCGTACTACAGGTTGAGAGGTGCGACACACAAACAAACTCTAAAATATTTAAGATTTGATACGGATACGAGTTTTTAGAAAGCCGATAGATCACATTTTGATTGATAAACACCAGCTTTTTCTACTATTCCTTTGCAGAGTCATAAAACCACCACAGTAAGCAGTGATTTAGTAATTTGCGGGTCTGGATGTTTACGTTTCATGTGACCGTAACCGGCCCATATTTAGGAAGTCTAGACACTTTTTTTCATCTGCAAATCACCAAAATGAATGTTTACAGTGATTCAGCCAGCAGTATTTTGCCATGTGCTAAGTCCTGAGCAGGTAAACAGGTCCACATGCTCAATTAAACTTATAATAAGGTCAGAATAAATGGATCTGAGGTATAAGATATACCAGGTTGTGGATTCACAGACTATCCTGGTTAGCAGGATAAGTTCAGTACTGGTTTTGGTCTCTTAGAAGGATTTTTTTTGACAATAATAAAAGGATGAATTAGCACCAGTTTTATCATTTAAGTCTTAGGAGTTTCTATTGAGTTGCATTATGGGAAACGTAGGATCCAGAGTTTATGGAGGACGATCCATAATAGAGGGTAAAAGTCAGGATATCGGTGTCTCTGTTGTTTTAATTTTGACCATTCTTCTTTAAAATGTGACTCTTGTGAGTCTGCAAACTTTACAGAAGAGCAAATCACTTTAAACATGTAGCTGTAGTTATTAAAGATAATTTCAGTTCATCAAACAATTTAGCATTGTACTAGTTACCAATAACATCTTAAAAAAGAAGTCAGACAGGAAAAGAAACACGAGCAGCAAGACGGATCAGCTTTTTTCATAGATAAAAATAATAACAAAGACAATATACTACTTATATAACTTACAACTGGGGTTTATAGCCAACATTTTGTGTTCATTGAGACATTACAAAATTAAATTTCTTGAACAGTATCATGTTCAATTTCTCACGTTTATAACAAATCAAATTTCATGAAAATCGGTTCAGAATTAAGCGAGGTATAGTCGATTTTGAAGAGAAGTCTACATCTCTCAATACACATTGTATTTGTTTATTAGCGGATCTTGAGCGCTCCAATATGGCGACATACAGCAGCGGCCAATGAGCCGTGTTTTGCTGTGGCTTCCTCCCAGCCAAGACGGCAGCGAAGATAACAAAAACGGGGATTTATTCATCTCGTATCGTATCGTATCGTGCTACGGTTCAAAATGAGACCAAACGTTGCTATGGATGGTCAGTTTTTGCGCGAGACGGTGACACATCACAATTTTAAAAAAGAAAAAGTTGAGCAATTTCTGATTCTGAGAAATTAAATTATGACTTGATGAACTGAAAACTTTAGTCAAAATATAAGATGGCGTTATGTGTGAAGGACTTTTAAGCACAGTACATTTCTTTCCTCTCAAAATTCAAGTGTAAATCCTGAAAAAAGTGGTTTAGATAAACCGGGATAAACCGTTTTAAAGCTTGTTTACAACCTGTCTGATCATCTGACTGCTCGTGTTTCTTTCCCTATCATACTTTTAGATTTAGCGAATGTTCCCAGATCTCAGTTACCTTTGGTTAATGTCATCTTAACTACAAAAATATGACAAAAATAAACCTTTACGCACAGAGTTGTCCCCGTCAAACAACCTAATATCTTGTAGTTTCGGTATGAAGAGTTGGAGCATTGATACAGAAAATCCTGTATCGGTCGAGGCTGCCCGACTCTTTCTCTGTCTGACAGCCTACATGTCTTGTAATTAACGTCAACGCCTTATCTGTCAGCAGCACACATGGACGAGAGACACTGACTGTCAGAGAGACAAAAGGCAAGAGAGAGAGAGAGAGATGAGAGAGAGACTGGGCTCCACCAGCTCTATCTTTAAACTACTGATAGTGGGTCTGTAGATAAGACGCTATAGTTAAAACCAGCAGCAACACACTCCTGTCTTCAAAACTCAGTGTGTGTCTGGGTCTTTCAGAGGAATTTCATCTCCAATACACAGACTGTTGAGGGTCCAATTTCCTGACCAGTGTGGCGGAGCGCTCTGACGGAGGTGTGTGTGTGTGTGTTGAGGTGTGTGTGTGTGTGTGTGTGTCTCGACACCTCGGCGACGGCAACCAAGCGAGAGATGAGCATCGCCGAGAAGGAGAGTAGAGAAGAAAAGTGAGACGGAGAGGGAGGTAGAGATAGGAGAGGTGAGGAGGGAACAAAAATGAGGACAGCATGTTTAATGGAAGTGACGGAGCAAAGCCTTAAATCACTGGACACACACACACACACACAAACACTGAGCTGTGTTCTAGTCGGCTGAATACAAACAAAACAACTTTTCAATCCTCTTTCTGCAGCGTCACTAACTCTTTTCTCTGTTTTCTTCTCAACTGGACTGATAAACATGCCGGCCTTCTACTGCACAATAAAAACAATAATCATAATACTGTACAGACAGCATCCTCAACCTCTTAATATAATGCTTTGTGTTTGATTTACAGTATCTAGTCTCTTAATTTGCCCTGATGAAGAGCTGAAAAGCTGAGCGCACACCCCATATTTTCTGACGTCATCACCCAAAATTGACAAATCCTTGAACAAAACCCTCAATTTCAATAAGGTGTTTCAGTGTATTAAATGAGTTAGTCTTTTTTATTATTAAATTAACTTTCTTTAATGAACATACTGTAACTCGTCAGCTAAACGCCAACAAATATGAATATTCTGTTAGGTAAAAACGTGAATTTTGGAAATCTATCTTTTCCCATTAAATGTTGACTTTTGGACTTTCCAGCGCTCTGGAGTTATTAGAAATGTTTGTATCACAGGAGTTGGAAACAATCCTATGCAGCCCCCACTAGAATTTAATTCTACAAATGGTATAATATTGATGATATTAGCCTGATCTTTATCTGAAAATGTGCAGAAATACCAGGTTTAAACAGAATGGGGCCTACTAAGTAGCAAAATACTTTTTAATAGGTTTATATACAGACTTTTTAATTGTAGTTATATATGTGCAAATCAAATTTTGACAACTTTGACAACCACTGCACTACATACCCAATATGTGTACCATCGTTCAACATACTTTTGTGTGAATGAACAGTAGTATTGATCTTTTCGGACGCTCTGAGCAGTAATTTACATCCTCACTTCCTGAGAGCATCTTTGCCGGTCAGAGACATGTAACCATGGTAACCTGTGCCAACCTCATGTGACCAAATGATGCATTGTGAGAATCAAATTCTGAATTAATTTAATATATATATCACGCCTAACAAAGTGGAATCTTATTAAGTCTGCCAACTTCTGTTATGAACGTTGTCCTCACTACCACATTGCTTTGTGGGATATATATTTTTGCCACCATAGTGTCTAGCGTTGCATACTGTAATATTACACCAGTAATAGTATGCAGTTCACGTACTATTGGTTTCATACTAAAGGTTTCAGACATACTAAAATACCTCAACTACTGTTTTAGCATACTAAATAGCATGTTAGTGTGGAATTTCAGACACAATCCAAGGCAAGTTGCTTGTATGTGAATTTCTGAGATAACATCTTTGACAATTTCTTATTTGCTGCAGGGATGAAATGACACACTTAAAGTAATGTCACGCTAACTTTTATTTGTCAGCTCTGGTTTGAACAAACTTTATTGGCACCGTCTGTCACAACAGCACCAAGGGCAACTGAACAAAGTAGAAAGCAACAAAAGAAGTTATAGAACACAAGAGAAGAAGAAAAAGTTGTATAAATCTACTCCACAACCACATCATCTAGTCTTTAAAGCTGGCCTGTGTTCTGCTGTTGTTGGCTTCTAATAATGTTTACAAGTTACAAGTGGTGTCCCATTTCTGTAGTGTTATTTTACCCCGACCATTCGCAGCTACTCCACTTTTTAGATGACCACTCCAACGCACAATGAGCTGATGGTGTCAGGGTGAAAATTGGGACAAAAGCTTTTATTGTGGTCCGAATGCTCTGAATCTGTTCCAGCCTGAAGAGTAACATCAAATACTTGTACATTTTTGGAAAGGTTTTGGCATGAAAATGACGGCATTTAAAGCTATTTCAGCAAAACAAAAGTCTGCAGCTTCAATCCAACCCGTCAGCATCCGCCTTGAATCCTTCTAATCGATGAAAAAACCCACTTTTGAACCGTCATGATCTCCTCTCTCTGACCCCCTCTACTTCCTCACTTATCTGTCTGTTTCACTTTAGTCATGCCTTCGTCCTGTCCTGAAAATTTCTTTCTCTCGACACAACTCTTCCCTCGCTGACTGCTCTGATCGGATCTGTCTGCTGCGAGGCTTTGGCATTAACAGCAGTTGGGTGCACATCAAATATTTGATGGAAATACACGAGGCGTTGGGAGATCTATCAGAGTCGGTGTCTGGAAAGATAAATCAAACTCGGATTGGAAAGATACAGCGTTTTTGAAGACGGATACCAATATTTCTTTTTGTAATGAAGCTGCACATCGTCAATATTTAGTCCAGATAGAGAAATTTAACCAGTTTAATCCCTTCAAAAATCATTCAAATGTCATTCAGAAGTATTTCCCTGAACTGGATTTTTCCATTAAATTTCAACTTTGAGAGACTTTTTCAGAATTCAGTGTGTAACACTTTAAGGAATAGTTCGACATTTTTGGCTGTGCGGACACTCGTGAGCATAAATCACGCTTTAGACCGCAGTCCCCGCTGGCGTTTCAGCAAATATTACACCACACACCAGGTTCGTGGGGCGCATTCCTAACTGAGCGACCAGAGCGAACACTGGGGACATATTGACTTCAGCTGCATTTAAAATACGATTTGGTTTGGATTTCAAAAGGTTGTTAGGATCATCCCTATGGATAACACTGTGGAAGACCTGTGGGCGTATTTTTACTTGTTATTTTGCAGTAAAAAGCTATACGTTCATGCATTAAATATGAATTCAAAAGCAAGGACATATTATTGCACATATAACTTTAAAACAGTGTATTTAGTGTTGTTGCTATTAAAGCATATTGTCCACCCTGTCCCCCCTCTGCTCCTCCTGTTAAAACAAGGTGTGGAGCAGCTGGAGTCTCTCATTAATCCAGTAACATTTGAGTTTAAAGGGCGATCGGCATGAAAATAATCAGAAAAAAACACTTCGAAAGCCCATCGGGGATTTACGGGTTGTGTAAATGGTTCGAGTTCAAGGTCGTGTGAATGTTACTGGTTTTGAAATGGAAATTCGTGGGAGTGATCGACGCCTCTGGAACGAGGTAGATGGAGAAACTAGCATGTGTGTGACTCCACAGGAGGCAGACATGGCATACTAAAGCTGCATCTCATTAAAGTGTGTGCGTGGCAGAGAGAGCTGCCAAACAGGAGGACGTCAATGCCAACAACAGACAAACACACACACACGAACACACACACTCGCTTCAGGGTTATTTCTCAAGGACGCAGACACACACACACACCGCTGACTGCCGTATGCTTGGTGGTGAATCTGTCTCGTATCAGCATGAGGTTGCACAGACCTCCAACATGTTACAAAACTAGCTCCACACCACCAGAACATGTTTGGAAAAGTCAAACTTGGGCTTTCTTCCCTTTTGAGCTCCCAAACGGTTTTACTTTTTTTTTTTAAAAATCACCAAAAATACACAATTTATCATAGCCAGAAACTGTAAAAACGGAACTTATCGTCAGATTTTCAACTTTCTGACGGCCCTTGAACGAATCATGTGTGACGAACGCTTTCATCAGGAAAAACAACCATATCTAAGCTTAAAATAAACTGTTTGCACGAACCACAGCCAATAAAAAAACATTAAATTCTGCACTCCTCAGCGCAAACTGGGAACCCGTGAATGACTCGGCGGGGACTTAACTTGCTGACTGGACATTTCTGAAATGACTTAACCCTCCCACAAGGTTTGAAAGGCATGCTTTCTTTTTAAAGAAAATCACCAAAAATACACTGTTTATCATAGCCAGAAACTGGAAAAACAGAACTTCAAATTTCCAACAGCCCTTGGAAAAACAACCAGAGCTAAGCTTAAAATAGTGATATTTCATCACAATCACTTTATTCTACATGTCTCATTTAAAATTTTGCTAAAAATAAACCGTTTGCAGAAACCAGATCCTATAAAAAACATTAAATTCTGCACACCTCAGCGCAAACTGGGAAGCCATGAATCACCCGGCTGAGACCAACAGTCACGTGACAAAAATTCAGTGAAACTTGGACTGAACTGCAGCTGTTTGCACAGAGATGAGAGGACAAGAGAGGTTGTAAAAATGTAAATAGTTCAATATGTATAGCACGTGGTGGAGCCCCTACTTTTTTGTCCAATATTGGTAACACTTGTGGGCACTTGGACAAATTTTGTACTTGTAGAATACATTTTTTCCAATTTTTGTCAAAGAAATTATCAAAGAAATTCAACTTGCGTTTTTTTCTGTTTTATGATTTATGGCATTATACCTGTGTTATACTCCACAAAAGACATTTTTAGTTATCTTTACTTCTAACCATGATTCTGCTGTTTCCATAGAGGTGCAGAACTTCTATATTGCAGTGAAGAACGAGGCCACAGTGAGTAAAATGTGAAAGGAGCAAATAAAAAATGCCCTGGGGTTCACTATAAATCAATTATGAAAATAGTTGTGGATTAATCGTCGCAGCTCTAGTTCCAACTCCATAATCTCACCTCTAATCCAGCCCGTTTGCACGAAAAGGCGTATAAAAGCCACGATAATGTCAAGTCATTTAGCGTATAAATGCTACGGTAGGAGCTTGTGACGTAAAAGGCGCGAAAGACCGTTAATGGTGAGCGGGTGGCGGGGTTTTGTTTTGCAAGTTAGTGACGTTAGTCATTGGACAATTGTCACGTGTTTTTTAAGTGACGTGTTTTCCGTAGTTGTTACGTTGTTTCTGTACGTATTTTACTTAGTTTACATACTTATTTTAAGCCCAACCATGACATTTTTCCTAAACCTAATATGTTTTCTTGCCTTAACCTAACCGCGGACATTTGCGTGGCGTACAAATGACACACGAAAAAGGCTAAAATGCGTACTCATGACACACAGAATGTCCATGTAATGTGTTGCTATTCATTCCTGCGAGACCAGGTTGTCTCATCTGATACACAATTACCACCACAGATGCAGCCACTTTAGAGTTACAGGAATACTCTATGAGTTTCCCAAGTTAAAAATAACCGTGTGGTATGATGTCTGTGTTTCATTAAGTCCTGCTGTCTAGCTCTGAATGACCCGTAATCGCCCGTTATCCAACGTTGGCGCTGACATGACCGAGACATCATCACATTCCTCCATAATCAGACCTGTAGCCACCAAATGTAAACACTCAGCCGGCCGCTGTCTGCTTATTATCACTCTTCCTGACCATCCCCCGCTCTAACTGACTCAACATTTAGCTTGTTGGAGATGCATGTAGAATATTTATCAGAGAAACAACCACCACTATGATAATCTAATGCAACTATAGATAACTGATTGGGTTTGTTTGTTTCAATTAATTCAACATGTGTTCTGCTCGTTTTTTGGGGGAGAGTCTAAAAGTAAACTGTTTAAAGTTAAACTGAGTCTGAACATGTTTTTCTTTATTAGCTGGGAGGGGCAGAGCCATTTTGTCATCCTCTATAAACATGAAAGATAAAATCACATTAGAGAGGGAGGGGGAGAGACAAAATGAAAGAGGGAGGGGGAATTAAAAAGTGAAAAAGTGCAAGAGGAAACGAAGAAACTGGAGCGGTGTAAAGATTGGAAAAAAAGCAATGAGGGGGAGGAGGGAAGGTTAACGGAGGAATGAGAAGAACGCAATGAATAGAAGGGGAAGGTGAGAGGAGTAAAGAAAGGCAATGAAATGAGAGAAAAAGGGTGGATGAAAGAGGAGGAGGGAGGAAATTAAAGAGGAGAAAAGCTGAGAGAGAGAGGCGTTTTTTTGGCAGCGAGCAGTTTCCATTACAGGCAAAATAAACTGATACCATATGACTAATCACCTCATAACTGGAGCGGGAATTTACTACAACACACACACACAAACATATATATAATACTGCAGGAAGGAGAGAGGGAGGATGGATGGAGAGAGAGAGAGAGATGGAGGGTGGAGGAGTTCATTCCAGACAAACAGTCCTCCAGGAAATACCCACTGATCTGAGGAATCACAACAACACACAACAGGAAATAACAGCTGGACTTAGATCAGCTTCTGCTAATAAACTAAACATGTTGCAGGAATAACTTTTCTCTAAACTGGACCATCTGTTACCATGGATATTTAACTGATGAACAACGCCAAACTTTATCTACTGCATGGTGATCCTTGTTAACTAAATGACTTATATTACACCAGGCTGTTCTCAAATACCGTCAGTAGCTATACCTTCAAAAAGTAATGCACTATAATGCATATATAATCCATGCAATCGTGAACCGGGAAGTATAAAGAGCGACAAACTCTGCGTAGGGAGGAGGTCGAGGTGGATCCAAAAACACCGGACTTTCGTCCAGCACACCGCTGTTCGTGTCCCGTGTGTAACCAGAAGTCAACGTTGATTCAGTATGGCTGTCAGCTACCAGACTTTTTAGACGCAAAATACACACCGGTCTCTCCTCATCTCCCACCGCATTCACTGTGATTTATATTTATATAAATGTAATTTGTGGTGGTGTTAGATTGGTGCTAGACCGCCCCCGTTAATACCCTAACCCTAACCCGGGAGAGTAAACAGTTTGTGACTGCAGTGAACATGTTGTTTTTGAAAGACTAAACGCCAACAAATATGGATTGAAGCAGAATATTTTGTTAGATAAAAACATGTTGTGAATTTAGGAAATTATTACGTATGTCTTTTTTCAATAAATAGACTTTTGGACAATTACAGAGACTGAGCGCTGGGTCGCTAGCTCTGTATGTGTTTAAGAGAGACGAAGGAAGGGAAGGTGCTAGGTAATTTTTCTGTTACTAATTATAATAATTTGAATGTCAACGTTATGAACAAAGCTTCGAACTATTCAGTGAAGCCCTACTTATTACCATCAGATGAGGACAGTGTCTTGTTCGTCTCTAAAGCATTGCCCGCCAAATATCTCTCCATTCTGTAAACCTACAGACTACCTGTCTATATGAACACCATTGCTGTAGCCTATTTGTTCACTCTTCCGTGGCACTGTCTGCATATATTTTATCATTTTGTTGTGTTTGGGATGTTTCTGGATGTCAAGTTCTATAAAAATGTAACGACCAGGTGCCAGATCGTAAGCACGCATCCAAGAGGAAGCTGCGAAAATGGCGGACAGTGCCAAAAAACACAAAAATAGCGAGGCGAAACGCCAAGCGGACAAAGCTCGCTCCTACGCTGGCGAGCACCTGAACCCTCGTCGAGCCGGCGAGGAAGGGCCAAATTTGAATGTTGTCTTTACAAACCACAACCGAGAAATCCTCCTCATTGTGCCTTTAACAACCCTAAAATATAACTCATGTGTTGCCTCAGTTTTCTGGTTCTGGTTCGCTGCCATTCATATGTTCCTCTTGTGTTTGCTGGAATCCAAATACAGATGTGCAGCGGATGTTTTGTCCAGAGTATGACGAATTATTCAACTCATTTACAACACACTGTAGTAACATTATTATTATGTGATTAATGGAGCTTAATGCACAGCGACAAGACAACAAGACTGATGTGTAAAAGACAAGAAATGAGACATAAGCAGCACAGCTGGATCAGATATGAATGTCGTGACCTTCCCACAGTCTTCCTGCCGGTTTCTATAAAGCCAGTAATTACAGCTGAGATGACCTAATGCACAAACACACACAGAAACACATTCCAACACACACAAACAAACAGACAATCAGAGAATCTAAACTGCTGATGGAGATGATGGCAGATGAAAGTGTGTTTGTTGGAAAGCTGCTCGTTCACACATGTTGGCCGAGCCAGAACTATAAAGCAGTGTGTGCGTGTGTACACACTGTGTGTGTGTTCAGAGTAAAATCTGACATTTGGTTTTATTTAACAATGTGACTGTAATGAGTATACAGCTCTTTTATTCCACCGCTGAGTGAGAGAGAGAAAAAAGACAAATAGAAACAGAAAAACAGCAACAAGGGTAAAACAAAGACACATATGGACACCAACTACGGTTAGGCCTGATCACTGGTGGAAAGTAGGATTTTGAAGTGCTATTTTTAAGAAGTATACTTCTACTCCACTACATTTTTGAGGCTAATATTGTACTTGTTACTTTGCAGATTCAGATTATTAAAACAAAATGTACTCAGTTGGTTGCAATCTGCAACCACACCACTAGATGCCTTTAAATAACACTTAAAAACACCCAGATTTGTTAAGATCACATCTAAAAAGTCACAAATTATTCATCTTCTCCCTTTATTATTAGGATGAATTGAGTAATAGAATGTCAATTGTTAAAATAAAAAGGATTCAGATATGATAAAATGCATTTATTGCTTCTGAAAACATATCGTCAGTGTGGTTCTATATTGTTATATGTACTTAAAGCTCAATATGCACAAACAAACGTGCATAAACCTGCTCTATTCAACGATGGTCTTTAGTTTTAGCCCCAGTATACCTGCCTTTGTAATATTTCCATCTGGTAATTTATCATTATTAAATTGTTCTGAACAGTGTGTCCTTACACCTGAGAACAGAACAACTTATTCAGGGTATTTACCTGCAGAAATCTGTCAAAAACACTAATGATGAATCAAATTTTATTATGTTTAGTGCCTCAACATGGTCTGAACGTGTACTATTGATTCTAAAACACAAAAACTCAGTGTTAAATACTGTACTACAATAATAACATACGATACTAAACCTTTAACTGTATTCAAATATAATTAATTCCTACAGTATAATACAATAAAAATAACACTACATTTATCGCTCTATATGGCTCACGTCCACTTCCTGCAATTATTTCACAATAAAAGCCTTCTGGGGGGGAGGGAAAGGATCATTCCTCCCAAACCGCTGGAAGGTTTTTAATGTAAAACATCTGCAGGAAATGCTGAGTTTAAATTAAGAGCAAACAGCAACAACAGCAAATTAACACGGTAAACAAAAAGCATATGAAGAAAGGGAATATCTCATAAAGACCTGTTCCTGTCTACAGCTGAGAGAAGTAAACGCCAACGCTATTATCTCTGAATTAAATCTGATTTGGAGGCTGATTTGCTTTACGGATGTTTCCAAGAAGAAACAACAAGAAGATCCAAAGAGGAAGGGAGGAAAGAAGGAGGCCAAGAAGGAGGAGAGGAATAAAGGGAGGAAGGCAGGGAGCCAGACCATGGTGAGGTCAAACAGGCAACAGCCAACACACAGGAAATGAAGCGCACGCACACACACACAGCAACCACCACTTTCAAACTAAATATAAAGACGTGAACACAGAACCCAGTACAAGTACAAACTGTAAATAGTACTTGAGCTGCATGCATGCAAACTAAATACATAAACAATGGCCAACACACACACACACAGCTTTGAGGGTGTTCATGTGACGACGAAGCATTCAGAACCAGTTTTCTGCAAGTAATCCGGGTCAGAGGTCTACTTCTAAACCCAAAACTTCGACATGAAGACGGTTAAAGAAGAACTTTATTAAGAGAACGTATGAGGAGAGACAGCAGTCTGCATCAATAATTTAAATTAAAGAGGGCAGCATGGTGAAATATTTCTGTGTAGGAGTTTCTCAACATTAAGGTCAACATGCAGATGAGGGTTGAAATTTTCATATTTGTGAGATGTTTTGTAAAGAATACAAATGAAAGCTGCATCAATTGATTTTCTGGGGGCAAAAGAACTCAACAACAAGCTGGAAAACAGTCACCACTCACATTTCATCGCCTTATAAAGTTGCAATAGCTAACAAGTCGGGTTTCTATTCACCTGATGATTTAAAGTCAGCAAAGTTGTCCTTAAGTGTTTACTTTATTTCTAGATACATTTGTAGCGTTACTAAAATGGTGGCTATACTTTTTAGTCTTTGGTTGACATTGTGACCCTAAAGAGGTCCTGACACACCGAGGCGGTCGGCCGTTGGCCAGTTTTGGGGCCGTCGGTGTGCGTCTGTCGGTCTAGTTTTTGCGGCGTATCTCACACCGTCGGCTCTAGTCTGCCGGTGTCGGAGGCTTTTTGGCCGATTCAGCATGTTGAATCGGCGGCGGAGTTCGTTGGTGAGAGAAATCACTCTGATTGGCTGTTCAGCTTTAACGAATCAGAGCACAAGAAGAGAAACGGAAGTGAGGAAATCAAGCCAACGAGTAAAGTCAATAGGACACACACAGAAGGTTCTTCTCATTTTTCATCTCATCTGATCGTTCCAACACACGGAAATTTTCACGACCACATGGCCGTCTGGAATGAAGCTAAGTGGTGAGTGAGAGTGGTGTGAAAATGGTCAGCAGACGCCGCTTTATTTCATGTATGTTTCCCTTTTTGAATGATGATTACAGACTATCGCTACCTGCTGGTGTGGAGAGTTATTTCCTCTCACGCAGGCGCAGAACGTACGTGCTAACCGGCCATTGGCTGTAGTCTCTGCAGTGTGTTCAAATACAACTTGTCGGCCAAGACAAAGGCGACGTGAGGCGACGCAACTGGTGGCCTTCCTCGCCGCTAGTTCTTTGATGTTGGGTTGGTGTGTCTGGACCTTTAGTGGTAGCAGAGATGATCAGATAGCAAGGATGTAAAGTAACTTAACTCATTTAATGCAGATTTAAGTGTCAAACAGCTGTATAATCTTTGTTTGGTTCATAATGTACTGTAGGTCATGACCTGAAAGACAGATGACAGACGACTGGAGGGTGGAAGGTGGGTGGTCGAGTGTTTGGTCTGAACAAAGAGTTTAGAAGAGAAGAAGAGACCATTAAGGAAAACATTTATAGTGGAAAAGGGTTGCAGAGTTGAACAGGTGCTCACCAGCAGGTTAATGGTCTGGGACCACACACCACACACACACACACACACACACACACACACACACTTAGCAGTGTGTCAACAGCTACAGCGACTCAGTTAAACTGGTTTATTCATGGGTAACCCCATGTCACATCCAGTGGAAAGTACTGACCGTCACTGATTAGACTGTGTGTGTGTGTGTGTGCGTGCGTGCGTGCGTGCGTGCGTGCGTGTTCTCCCTCTCCTGCAGCCAAATGGGAAGCACTTGACAAACATTACTGAGACCTTCAACAGTGAAGCAGCTCGACCCTGATTTACCTCCTGTTCCCTCTGTCCTTTAACGCTGTTAATGTTGATTTAACCAGGTTACATCCAGAGAGAATCAGACTGAAATGCTGCAGATGAAGAAAACAAGACTAAGAACTAAATACCATAGTGGCTCTGTGATGCTGTGTTTAGTAGGGCTGTGCAATTAATCACATTTTAATTACAATTATTCCAACGATTCTGAAAACAAGATAATCAACATAGAATGATAATTGTGCCGCATACTGTTTCACAATGACACTCTCGTTTTATCTTGTTTTATAAATCCAGTTTCGTCTCGTTGACCACGCTTTGTGTGTGAGACTTTTTTTGCCGTCACCATTCACAACAATACAACCAATGTGTTTATGATTAAACTGTTTACAAGAGCACAAAGTTGTTCATGGATCTTGTCTAATTTTGCTCTCAAAGTGCACCAGATTGATGCATTTAACTTCAAAATGTAGGCTACAAAATTGTCTTTCCTCATGCGTGATGTTTACAAAGTTAATGAGTAATAGAGTTTAACAATCGTGATTTCAATATTGACGACATAATAATTCTGATTTTCGCCATCGTCGAGGAGCCCTAGTATTCAGGCTAAACGTTATTATTCCAATTCATCCTGAGGAGAACATGAACACACATCTGTACATCTGTACCTAATTTAAGGACAATCCATCCAATAATTGTTGAGATATTTCACTCAAAACCACAAATGTCAACCTCTCAGTGGATTAAAGTTCTGTGCATCATAAACATCTGCACAAAAATTCACGACAATCCAGCCAAAAGTTGTTTAGATATTTCAGCCTGGGTTTCTCTCTGGTCACCTGCTTGACTTTTACCTGTTGAGCCGGTCGGTTTACAGTGACAACGTGGCTCGGTTGACGGGTGGAGACGGTCACGGTTTGATCCCAAAAGTGGACCAAAATAATGCGGATCAGTGCAGGTAAATGCACAAAATCACAGCATGCTACAGCATTGCTAAAGCTTGATATACAGGTCCTGTGGAAAACTTTATTTTCTGTTTGTTACTAAGGCTAGTCCTGTACTGAGAATGTTTTTTAATCTGTATCTCACTTCAATGGCTTAATCCCGATCCCAAAACCAGGTCGTGGTGTCTTTACTCTCAAATTCACTTTTTAAAAAAACTCCACACTCCAAACTTCACACATGAAGAGAAATAAAAGCCGATTGCCACTTTAAAATGTTCATGCATCGTCTGTAATCACCGGTGTGTGTTCATGATTACAATCACTGCGTGAACGCTGGCATGTTGATTGCATGATAAGAACAACAAATAGTGCTTATACTTAATAGAAGGGTTGTGTGCACACCTTTTTCTATGAATTCACGTGGAAACCATTTTTATCCTGCAGAGCGGAAACCAAAAATCTAAAAAGCACATTCGAAACAGTGAGAAATGGGGAAGAAATGAGGTGGAAATAAGAGAGCATGCAGAGGTCCAGAGAGACATGTGGGAGAATCTAAATGTTGAAATAAATACAAGACAGAATAGTGGAGGAGAGGATTGTGGTTTTGGGTTTCCTGTGGTGAAGACGAGAGGTCAAACTGCAGCCATGAGAACACACACACACACTTCCCCATATCCTTCATTTACTGGTCAAATGTTCAGTGGTGATTTTAGGTGGGAAAAATGATGGCAACAACTACTTTAGACAGTTTAGCAACCGGAGATAATCTGACTGGACACACATACCGGTTTCCTCAACTTGCTGCTGAAAGTCCGCTCTTGACCAAGTAACATCCAACCTCCGAATAACGCAAACCGGAAACAGAGTTATTTTTACCAGAGGTTTGGTGTACAACAGTATCCCGCTGCTGGTGTTTTTTTCTTCAAAAGATAGACTTTTATTTTTGTGCTGTAGAAGATAATCAACATCGTTCATGGCGACCGAAGTTACCAGCTTCTTTAAAATAAACTTCTGCCAACTACGAGCCAATAACGACAACAGTTATTGACAAAAAGCCAATCAAATTGCAGTGTGGCATCCCACGCGGCATCACATTTGTAGAGCTGTAATGATTAGTCGATAGACAGAAAAATCGATTAATCGTTAAAGTAGTTTTTCATGCAAAAGTGTCAGAAAACGCTGTTTTCAGCCTCTCAGATGTGGAGATTTCCTGCTTTTCTCTGTTTTATATCATATTAAACTAAATCTCTTTTGGTAACGTGACATTTTAACACATCACCTTAGACTGGGATGGACATTTTCTTTTCTTTCTTTTTTTCAATTTTCGGACATTTTATAGACTAAACGATTTATCAATTAATCTAGAAAATAATCCGCAGATTAATCTATAATGAGAATAATCGTTAGCTGCAGTTAGAGCTGCACAATTAATCAAATTTTTGCATTTTATGTTTTGCAATGAAAATGAGAATAATGATGTAAAAATTATCATTCTCTTTAATACCAGTCAAAAGAATCGCAATTAGATATTTTTTCATACCCTAGTTGCAGTCCTACATATTTGTGCCATCCGCTTCCATTACCAACCGCTTTGAGTTGTGTGTTTTCCCACACATTTAAAACACCATTTTAAAACTATTATATCAGCCACTGAACTTTTGAACTGTAGAATAATGATCAATAACAGCAACCAAGGATGTTTTATGTCATGCATTAATCCAGAATTATATTAATTTCTAAGCTACTCAGTACCACCAAAACCACACTTTGGCCCCAAGGACCCGTCGCCTCCACAAATGTAGCTGTAGCTGCATTTAAGAGAGGATTTCATTAGTGTGTCTGAGTGTGTCTGAGTGTGTCTGAGTGTGTGCACCACCATCTACCACCTGTGTTTCCACAAGTGCAAGAAACAGAAAAAGACACATCACCTGACACCACGTGTTAACACCGTGCCACCCACCTGAACCACACACACACACACACACACACACACACACACACACACACACACACACA
>CAKALU010045377.1:45197-70326 GCA_916700995.1 Hozukius guyotensis
CTTACATTTTATAGACTAAACGATTTATCAATTAATCTAGAAAATAATCTATAATGAAAATAATCGTTAGCTGCAGTTAAGGCTGCACAATTGATCACATTTTTTGGGGAAATTACAATATGGCCGACTGCAATTTTCAAATCACTGGATGCGCAATATTTGTTAAAGGTGAAATGTGTCAAAACACCATTTTAAATTAAATATTGTGGTGCTGCAGAGACGTCCTGGCCTACACATCATATTCTACAGTCTAAAAAAACATCTTTGTTTGGTACAGATTCCCGTAAAAAACACACCATTTTAATATGTTTTGCAATGAAAATGAGAATAATGATGTAAACATTATCATTCTCATTCTCTCTAATATCAGTCGCAATTAGATATTTTTTCAAACCCTAGTTGCAGTCCTACATATTTGTGCCATCCGCTTCCATTACCAACCGCTTTGAGTTGTGTGTTTTCCCACACATTTAAAACACCATTTTAAAACTATTATATCAGCCACTGAACTTTTGAACTGTAGAATAATGATCAATAACAGCAACCAAGGATGTTTTATGTCATGCATTAATCCAGAATTATATTAATTTCTAAGCTACTCAGTACCACCAAAACCACACTTTGGCCCCAAGGACCCGTCGCCTCCACAAATGTGTCTGTAGCTGCATTTAAAAGACAGAATTTCATCAGTGTGTCTGAGAGTGTCTGAGTGCGTCTGAGTGTGCACCACCATCTACCACCTGTGTTTCCACAAGTGCAAGAAATAGAAAAAGACACATCACCTGACACCACGTGTTAACACCGTGCCACCCACCTGAACCACACACACACACACACACTCACTCTATGCTCTCGTCTCACGCCACCATGCAGGTCTGAAATGTGCGAACGTGTCTGTAAGTATTTATGTATCTCACACTCACACGGCGTTACGTGTTAGATTAACACACACACACACACCTCAGCAAGCAGCCAGCAGTGTCAATGAGATGCCGGAGCCGCAGCCTGCAGACAGTCGCTCAGGGTGCGATCACACTCTGGCGAGACGGCGTCCACAGTGACGCAGATCAGTCTGAAGCTTCTCTACGTTTCCCATGACTCAACATGAAGATCCACACTGGAGAGATGTGAAAAAGCTTTTCAAAAACACTGACGTACGACTATCAAAAGACTGGGAAGGGTCTGTTACAGTAGCAGGAGTAGTGATGGTTTTAGGGTGTGATCACAGGCAACTAAACAGTTGGATTATTGATTAATGTGCTGATTTTTTCCCTCGATTAATCTACAGGTCTTTTCATGCAACGGTTCATATGATATCTTTTTCAATCGTTTTCCTAAAAATGTCCAACAACATATGTCAGTTTCCTCTCGTTACATGCATACAGTCTTTTCAAAATAAACTTCCGTTTTCACAGGAAACAACTTCCTTAAGTTTAGGCAACATAACTACTTAGTTAGGTTTAGGAAAAGATCATGGTTTGAGTAAAAAAAACACCAGAAGTGGCGACTAATAAATGAATGTTGACTTCTGGTTTCATATGGGACGTGATCGAAAATACAGTGCATTACTTTTCTTAGGTATAGCTACTAACGGTGTATGAGACCAGCCTGATCTGCAAAATGTAAAATTAAAAAAATAATTTCCTAGAACCAAATTTCTTTTGCAAAACTCAAGGCAAGGCAGCTTTATTTATAGAGCACATTTCATTACAAAAGACACTCAATGTGCTTTACATTTTAAATACAAAATAAAAAAGAAAGAGGCACAAAAAAAAAGGCCCTCAAAGTGAGCAAACTGCATGAGCAGAGGAGGACTGTGAGATGCTGTTGAAAGCTTGAGAAAATGCTTTTAAATGTGCTTTCACAGGCCGACATTTAGTCTGTTTTAACAGAACTCTGGTGCGGTTCGTTTGGGCAGTTTTGAACGCAGTAATCGTACTCTGATGGGGACCAAAATAACCGGTCTGAGACCACCTCTCGCAAGCGGTCTTGTTTCCAAGCAAACTCTAGTGTGGTTCGATTGCAGTGAGAACGTAATCCAACCTAGTTGCAGGAAGTGAACCAAAACGCAGGCTTTTGTTGAGATGGACACAGGTAAACGACAGATTAACATGAGTGGGAGAGGACTGACTTGGACTTCAGCCTCCGGGCCGAAGAGAACATATGCTAAATAAAGTCCACAAAAACAGTGACGTTAATAGAGATAAACTGGAGGAGAAAGGATTCGTGAGCACAGTAGATCAGTTGCCGAATCAAAGTGAAAAAAAACTTTGACAGTAATATTTCAAAGTCTGCGATTTAGCTCTTGAGACGAGATAAATTAGCTCCTTCAAGCAAATGTATTTTTTTATTAGGTCCGTTAATTTGTGCACCGTGAAACTGAACCAGACTAAATAGAAAATAAACCAAAAGTATCAGTTTCACTCAGATTCGGATACGATACGTCGTTTTGTCCGACAAACCAGTCCAAAAGCCGAGGATATTTAATTTACGATCATAATATCCTGATTGATAAATGATTAACTGATGCCAGATGTCTCACCGACTCCTTAAAGCCCCATAAAGCCTGATGTCACAGGAGCGTTTCCTCCTGACAAACTGCAGCGCGGAGGACTCGACACTCGTGGTGTGAAAGCAGATGACATGCTGTCTTAATTAAAGCCCACACAGAGAGAGCGAGAGAGACCACTCACCTCTAAATACTCTCCACACCGACAAGCTGCTCAACGTCATGCATCGGTTGTATTTATAACAATAGCTTTCAGACAACATGTGGTTTCTACGTTCACATCGTCTTTGTTCCGTCAGTAATACAAATACAAGAGAGCTGCTTTCAGGGTGCAGTTTTTAGTTACCTTTTCTCCACCTCAAAGCCACCGAAACAGACCAAAATAAAACACTGGAAACTCCCACAGCCAAAGATCCCGTCCACACTCCGATCTTCCATCAACTCAGAAATCCCCAGTGAGGTAATGAAAACTGAAAGCTGTCCACACATACCGACAGGATTACTCCGTACCATCCCACAAAAGATGTGTTATATCAAACATCTTGTGTGGAAAGGACACACATGGTCTTATTTTTCTGCAGTTTCTGCCAGAGCTACGTGTACTTTCAACTACTTTCTTGATTGATTGACTCATTGTTTGGTCTATAATATAAATATAAGTTCCCAGAGCCCAATTTGACGTCTTTTAATGGCTTGTTTTGACCCAAATATTCAGTTTAAGACCAAGAAAACCAGAAAATCTTCACATTTAGAATATTTTCTTAAATAATTACTTAGATGATTATTCTGTTATTTCCATAGATCGACTATAAGCTCTAGTTTCTACACATTTGATTGAAATAAGTCGGATAGTAAGTCACACAGAGGGATTTGTGTACGATACAAAAAAATAAAAAATACTGTAGTTTGTTTATATATTTAGCAGCACTGAATAAGCATAATGTGAATTATTTGTATTGTCTATTTGATATTGTTTGACTATTTTTTATGTATTTCTGTTACTTTTAACAAATTAAATTTGGGGGGATTTGTTTCATTGATTGAAAATGACTGAGGTTTTGAATTAAAGCTGCTTAAATTCAGATAAAATATAAAAATAAATAAACTAATTAATTAAAACAATTTTAAATTTAACAATTGTATTATTATTATTATTATTATTATTATTATTATTATTAATGATAATAATAATAATAAAGTTATTTGTATTTACAATTATATTTTTAAAATTAATTTCTCTATACATATAATAAAAAATATAATATATAATGCATATAAATAAATAAACTAATTAATTAAAAATACATAGTAAATTGAACTACTGTATTATTATTATTATTATTATTATTATTATTATTATTATTATTATCTATAATAATATTAATAATAATAATACAATTGTTAAATTACAATTTATTATTATTATTATTATTGTTATTATTATTATTATTATTATTATTATTATTATAAGCTTTGCACTTCTATGAAGTTGGGGAACTCACAATAGACAGTTTTTTAAAAAATAGTCAAAATCGACACTGAAAACACTGGATCATACATTTCCCATAATAACTCAATAGCATAGTTCATTAAACCCTCCCTGCCTCCTAAACGCTCACTTCACAATCCACACCTCCAGTCTGTAACGCAGGCTTTCTGTTAACTGTATGAGCTTCCTACAGAGCCACAGATGACGTTACACAACTGTTTTCACAAACTGAGTGGACGTACTTCTTGTTAAAATAAACTAAACCTCACGTGTGAAGTGCCCCTTTAAGAAAAACAAGTCTTGAAGGCTCAACATGGGACCAAAAGACGTGTTCAAATCCACATTTCCTCATGTCTATTGACCTTGAAAACTCCTGTCAAACAAGACCAAATATGGAGGCACACAGGTTAAGTGTAAAATGAAGTGAAAGGCTGTGAAGATTTTGAACTGTGAAGCCACCCGGCTGGTAGAAGACGAGGAGGAGGTAGGAACTGACAGCCAGTGAGTCAGACTCTGACAGGAATAACAAACCCAGATAGAGAACAATGTGGCCGAGGCCGGAGCGACAGCACGGAGGATAAAGAGCTGGAGAAGTGATTCTGAAGCAAAATGATTCACAAGGAAAGACGGTGACAGGAAGTAAAACTGAGGTTTATGAAAATAGATGACGGGTGGATTTCAGTGGAATTAGGTGAAGTTTAATGACATCCACATACAGAGGAAAACGAGAGAAACACATAGAAAAGTAAAGTGTGGATGTCAGGTAGCTTCATACCGTTATCTGCTTCACCTATCTAAACAAACACAGTGGTCAAGGACACACACACACACACACACACCTGCTGCTGTTTCTACTGCAAACACAACCTTCGGACGCTCCCAAACACAGATTACGCACATGATCCGTTGCTGCTAATGGACAAATACGAATGCACCCACGCAGATTACTGTCAGAAACGCTATCACATAATAAATCAGCCCAAAACTATAACATGACCTGATTCTAGTGTTGTACAATTCTGTGAATATTCTCAAATATCTTTTTATTGAGTAGTTACAATTCACTTGTGCATTCAAGACTCATTATCATGATTCTTACAATTGTGCTTGTACCACTGGAGTCTTTAGGAAGTTAAATAAAGTAAAAGGCACGAAGGTGATATTTAAATAAAATTATAAACGGGCAGAGTATGAAATATCTTAATACAGAACGGAAATTTGTTTTAATGCCACTAATTTCTCTAACACATTAACGCAACTTGTAATTTTTAGGTTGTAGTGGGCTCAGTTTTAAAGCTAGAGTGAAGATACTGGTATCATATGAAACTAAAAAACCTAATGAATCCACAGTCATACTAGCTTGTCATGAAGAAGGATAAATAACGCTCAAAACTTGCGCCAAATTTTGGAGAGGAAAAACTGTCATGGCCATTTTCAAAGGGGCCCCTTGACCTCTGACCTCAAGATATGTGAATGAAAATGGGTTCTATGGGTACCCACGAGTCTCCCCTTTACAGACATGCCCACTTTATGATAATCACATGCAGTTTGGGGTAAGTCATAGTTAAGTCAGCACACTGACACACTGACAGCTGTTGTTGCCTGTTGGGCTGCAGTTTGCCATGTTATAAATAGAGCATATTTTTTATGCTAAATGCAGTACCTGTGAGGGTTTCTGGACAATATTAGTCATTGTTTTGTGTCGTTAATTCATTTCCAGTAATGAATATATACATACATTTGCATAAAGCAGCATATTTGTCCACTCCCATGTTGATAAGAGTATTAGATACTTGACAAATCTCCCTTTAAGGTACATTTTGAACAGATAAAAAATTTGCGATTAAATATCGTAATCGATTGCAGCCCTATTTCAATTATACAGTAAGCCATTTATAAAAAATAACAAATAATATTTCTGTTAATTGACAAATCAGTTAATGAAAAAATATTTTTTGTATTATTACGTCCAACTACTCGACTCTCTTTAGTATCTAAAATCCATCCAGCAGCAGCCCTTATTACTCAGGGATGAACTTGTGCCTCACTGATAAATTAACTTCTATCTCATTATCCTTCTTTTATCTGAGCTTCTGTTGGATGTAAAACAAAGCCTGCAGTGATGCAACGTTAACATTAGCAGCAGCAACGCGGCTCATAATGACTTCATACAAAGCGCTCCCTTCCCTTGGCTGTTCGCTGCTGGTGGAGCTCAGGGAGGTGGAGGTTGGTGTAATTGGGTAGCTGGTTATATTTTACATGCAGGGACTTTGTTGTGGCTTACTGAGCTGACACGCCGACGCTGCTTTTAAATGACAAACCTCGCTTGTTGGGAGATGGATAACTTTGGAAATGTGATGTTTTTAGCATGTCTCATGTTCTTAAATCAGCCCAGTAAATCCTGTGTGCTCACACACAGTGCTGACAACCATTTCCCAATTCCTGCAAGTGATTCCCATTCCCACTGGTTCCAGTCCAGTTCAGCACATTCACAGACACATGAAACTTGTTCAACACGTGTAATGCATCAAGATGAACACACTGTTTTTCATTAAGTAAGGGATGATGTACAGCGATCCAGTCATTGCTGTGAAAGAATCCCCGACAGGGCGATGGGATGGGATTCTTTCACAACAATGACCCGCTAGCTGCACATTATCCCGCTTATTACACGGTTACTTAAGAAAAATCTATATTTTGACACAAAAACGGTCCGCCAGAGTCCGACATCAGAGCTGCGCCCATAGCAACGGTCTGTTATACATAGCAACGGTCTGTTATAGAGAAATTACAGACCGCAGAACGCCGTGATTGACCAATCAGAATCGAGTATTCAACATGTAATAAAGTCACTTAATTTGAGTTTAAATAGCGTTAAAATCACTGTGAATCCTTCCTGGTGGTGCATTCAGGTGCTGAAGTGAAGGTCAGACGACCAGAGCTTCCTCTTACAGCATTTATAAGATGCGATGTTTGGGAACTCGACAGGCAATACAAATAATTATAAACAATGAATGTTGTAAAAACTTGTCATAAAAATTATGACAAAATATATTGATAAGAAGTGAAAGTCAGTTGTTCGTTCCATTGCAACGTCAGCGCCCAGCAACAGAGCTATACGCCTCTGCCATTTTGGACTGAAAGCGACTACCAGACGCCAGAAAAAGCGTGAATGTGCACGCACCCAGTAATGTTTGTATACAAGAAGAAAAGATCAAATATGGCTGCATGCTTTGGGAAATGACATATTTGTCTTAAACATGTAAAAAGCCCTGGTCTGGTCCTTTAAGATCACAAACCTCTCTCACCTCCTGCTCAAAGAAAAACACTCAAGTGGAAGGAAAAACTGTGAAGTGCATCCATCCCTCTGTATAATGAAGCTCCAGTCTCCCCAGTAATAAGCCCACACAATAGATTGAAGCAACTAGAATAGCAAGTAATTAAAGGCATTGTATGAAATGAAATAGGAACAGAAAAAGCTGGCTGGAGTCATTAGACGGAGGGCCATTGTAGCTCTCCTCCCCCGGTCTTTTTTGTCTTTGCGTCTCTTTTCATGTTTTCTATTCTTTTACCAAGCAAAGCGGCGGCCTTTTATTCACGTAATGATTACTCTGTCTTTTTGTAGAGCGACGCCTCGCATCTCCGAAACGAGACTGACTGACGTGACCCTGAATTAACAGAGAGACAGACAGAAGGCAGCCAGGTTACTAAATGACGCTCCACGCTTCCCACTCTTATTCAGCACAGAAATATCCATCATCATAGATGCCGGGAGAGTGTGTGTGTGTGTGTGTGTGTGTATGTATCTGCAGTCATGATGATGAAGTTAAAGAGCATCTGGGGTAAAATAAATGACGCCTGATGGTTCGGAGGCCCGCAGACATTGTGCTCTGGGGAGTTTTGTTAAAAGCGCGTTGCTGACAAAACTGACTTGCAAATTGTTCCATCAACGAGACAATGTGATCTGACTTGATGTGATGCCTCCCCGGGTTTGTAATGTGGAAGACAGAATGGTGGAACGACGGGAACAATTTGCAAAATGTTTTTTTGTCGCACGGAAAGCTCGTCTTGGTAAAAATGCCCATTTACATTTCTGCTCCACAAGAAATTGCTTTGGAGATAAAATAAGGTTTCTCAAAATTAGAATTTCCCTTCAAAACGTTCAAAGATATCGTGATGGCTCACTGATAACAAGCCTCATTTCATTCTCATGAAATATACAGAGACAACAAGCATGTTTCTTTGAGACTGTCCTCCCAAAAAGAACAACAGCATCTGTCATTTCAGAAACTGTTTGTGACAATCTTAAGGCCTTTACACACCGGGGGTGTGACGAATAAACAACACGAAAATGCTAAATACTCGCCTGCGAATATTTCCGTTCATCGTGAACTAACCC
The DNA here is from genome assembly GCA_916700995.1 of Hozukius guyotensis. Classification (NCBI taxonomy): domain Eukaryota; kingdom Metazoa; phylum Chordata; class Actinopteri; order Perciformes; family Sebastidae; genus Hozukius; species Hozukius guyotensis. The sequence goes on from CAKALU010045377.1 coordinate 53,595, forward strand.
AAAACTCAAAAGTCGTTTAGCGGTGCAACATGGGATGGTTGAGAAACTTTATGCAAATGTCCTGCAGACAACAAATAGTCTTTAAACTAGAGCTGTCAATCGATTAAAATAGTTAATTACAAATTAATCAGACATTTTTTATCTGTTCAAAATGCACCTTAAAAGGGAGATTTGTCAAGTATCTAATACTCTTATCAACATGGGAGTGGACAAATATGCTACTTTATGCAAATGTATGTATATATTTATTACTGGAAATCAATTAGCAACATAAAACAATGACAAATATTGTCCAGAAACCCTCACAGGTACTGCATTTAGCATAAAAAATATGCTAAAATCATAACATGGCAAACTCAAGGCCAACAGACAACAACAGCTGTCAGTGTGTCAGTGTGCTGACTTGACTATGACTTGCCCCAAACTGCATGTGATTATCATAAAGTGGGCATGTCTGTAAAGGGGAGACTCGTGGGTACCCATAGAACCTATTTCATTCACATATCTGGAGGTCAGAGGTCAAGGGACCCCTTTGAAAATGGCCAATGCATGGTTTTCCTCGCCAAAATTTAGTGCAAGTTTGGAGCGTAATTGAACCTCCTTCACGACAAGATAGTATGACATGGTTGGTACCAATGGATTCATTAGGTTTTCTAGTTTAACATGATACCAGTATCTTTGTTATAGCTTTAAAACAACTTAAAAATTGCAAGTTGCGTTAATGTGTTAAAGAAATTAGTGGGTTTAAAACTTATTTGCATTAACTATGGCAGCTCTACATCAAACTAAATGGAGGAAAAGCTGATCAGTGCTGTCAATAGGTTCCAATTTCTCCACAATACAACTCTAAAGAACTACAGAGACTTGAATAAGAGGAACTATTCTGTCGATTTTACACTGAAAGTTCATTAGGAAGGGATTTCCACCGAGGACAACATTTACTAAGCTACATCCACAAAGAAGCACAATTTAGTAATCAGTCAGACAGGCGTCTTGTAGCTCTGAGCCTCCCTGATGGCCCCAACACATTAACAGCTGGACAAACACAACACTGTAAAGCTCGTCTGCATTCACACATCATCCTCAATCAGCTGCTGCAGACGCACAAAGCAAGACACTTAAAAACTGCTTTGGTGTCTCTGTGGGTTTTAAAATACACTCTATAGTTCTAGAGTTGATCATTTAGTATTGCTTTCTGTCATTGATTCAATTTAACCAAACTGTCCTGAGGTTATTTCACACCTTTTAAGACCTTTTAAATGCTACCTGGACGTAGTTTTAAGGATATTAGGGAGTCATTATTTGACAGAGATAAACATGTGCATGCTAACGGCTGCCAGGCTTGCTGTTAAAGTGCAAATCATTCTCTTCTTCACTTAAACAAATGCCTGTTTTGCAAGTGTACAGTAATGATATTCATGAAAGCTTCTACATCTGCTGCTGTAAACACCTACACACCTACGTCCCTGGGAAAAAAATGTGACGTTTTTGATGCTTCCGGAAGCAGCGGAAAAACACTCGGATGATGAAAAGAGGCGAAGAGGGGCGAACAGAGAAGATGCAGCTCCGTTTATTAGCAACAGTCTGCATGAGTGAGCGTCCTCATTATAATGTAAAGAAAGAACCCCGGCAATAAGCTCATATCAAAGGTGTGGAGAGAGGAGATGAAGCTGGTGGATGATCCCGTTAAGAGGCTCCACATGATAACGGCAGCGTGTTTTAAATAAAGTTACCGGACTGAAAAACATCCAGAGAACAGCAGCACGGCTTCACTGATGTTTCAAGCTTTGTACACATCCCTTTTAACTAGTGATGCAATTATTTTTAGCATCAAATCATCCAATTACTGTTCCCTCAATTAATCTTATACATTATGAAATCACAATTCCCCACAGCCCAAAGTGACATCTTTAAATAGCTGTTTTTTGTGCGACCAACAGTCCGAAACCAAAAGATATTCAATTTACAGAGCCAAGATTAATGAATTAGTTCTCAATGATTGAATCAATCGCCAACTGTTTTGATAATTTACTAATTTTTTAAGAAAAAACAGTTTAAATTCTCTGATTCCAGCTTCTTAAATGTGAATATTTTCTGGTTTCTTTACTCCGCTATAACAGTAAACTGAATATCTTTGAGTTGTGGACCAAACAAGACATTTGAGGACGTCATCTTGGGCTTTGGGAAACACTGATCGACATTTTTTATTATTTTCTGACATTTTACAGACCAAAAACGTATCGATTAATCGAGAAAATAATCAACAGATTAATCGACAATGAAAATAATCTTTATTTTCAGCCCTAATCCAGGATTTACAGGTTGCTGCATCAGTATCAATAATAGGAAACATAATCTTAATTTTCTTTTAAATCATCTTTTCTAATATAGACATTTTTTTACATTGTAAACACTGGGAGGTAAAGTGAGTTCAACACCAGTTTTATGACACACGGATGTGACCTAATCAAAGTTCAGCAGAAGTAAACAATGTAAAAGTACACCAAAGTCTTGTGAGTCATCTAGCAGGGTGATTTCCTGCTCTGCTGTTACTACTCATGGCATTGACTGGCCAATCAGAAGAGAGCTTTCTGTGGGATGGAATGACATCGCACTCTGTGATTGGTCGAGGTGGGAGGACAGGAAACGCATGCTTTCTACACTGATCTAAAGCACACAACAGAGAATTTAACCAGCGTCAATCAGCCAATATTCACCTTCTGCAGATTTATCAGTATTGGTAATTTCAGGTACTAATATGACACATGTAATAATGAATTTATTAAACAGAGTATTTTATATATTTTTTGGTTATGTTTTCCTGTTTTATTACAGAGCAAGAGTTCATTTTTTATTTTTTATCTTTATTTCTATTTTAAGCATCTTCATACTGTAGTCTTCATTCCTTCTTTATGAACCACCAATAGAAAAAAAACTAAAAAAGACAGAGATAAAAACATATACTGGCAGATAGAAGTGAACCATTTACTCAAATAATCTGCCTTGATTTTGATATGTGATTAATCGTTCGTTATTTTTTTTAATTATAAAATGCCAAACTTTCCCTAGTTTCAGCTTCTCTTGTTGTTTTCCAATTAAATGACATCACATTGGGCTTTAGGAAATTGTGGTGGACATTTTATAGATCAAAAGATAAATTAATTAATCTTTCAGCATTATGAAAATAATCATCAGTTGCAACTTTACTGAGCAGAAATTTATGATCTGAATAAAACGTGTGTAGGAAATCCTATAGTTGGTATGCAAAACAAACATACATAAACGTACTGTATGTTTACTGTAAGTCTGGGATAAAAATCATCTACTGCTGTATACTTTTACAATCCCAATATCAATGAAATGACTGTTTTTGGCTAATCCAGGAAACTAAATACCTGACAAATAAAAATACATCACATTCATGATAATGTTATAAAACCGTTGCACAAAATATCTTTGTACACCCAGAGATGGCCAGGATAATCGTGACATCGCTAACCAAATTGTCCTCTTTTTCTTCACATTGAAAGCATGAACTGCTGCACACAAACATGTCAACAAGTGAAAGTGGAAAATAACATCTCCTGCCAAGGACAATAAAAATAAAATACACACTCCAGGTTGTTTGAAATCACATAAACTCAAACACACAAACAGACATGGTAACAAAGCTGATCATCGATGTGACTTTCTGCCTCTTTGACCTCTGACCTCTGAGGTCCAGCGGTCTCTTCCGGCGTTAAATCACATCACAGAGCAAGAAGACAAGACTTTTAAGGAGGTTTTCCCCTCTCTCTGTCTTCACTTGTTGTCTCTGCCAAGTCATAATTTAATTTCAAGCTTTGAGGTTTTTTTTTTTTCCAACAGAGTGAAGATACTTATTTTGGTGTTTCAACAGGAGCTCGAGTGGGTTTAAACTAAAAACCACCACATGGTTCCAATAGAGACAGAACAGGATAATAGAGTGTAGAGTTAACTAGAAAATTCATTAAAGAGAGAAACACAAACACTGTCTGTACTGGCTTTCTAGACGCTCCACAACCAGACAACTAAATCTGTGTTTTTAGTCGCCAGATCAACAAAGTGGCTCAACACATGCTGCAGGAAGTCGAAGCCACCAGCCAGCAGCCAGCAGACAGCAGACGGTCAGCAGTGAAAGCATGACGTCCATCTGTTGGACAGTTTGATCTCCAACGGTCGTGTTTTCAATTTCACAGCCTGTGATCGTAGATTAGAAACAGCTAATGCTACAGCATGTTATGAAGCCATAACAAACGTTCTTGCATATGTATTGTTTCACAACATAATGTGCATTTAATAAATCGCTCTTTTTACTTGATCCCTAAAGAGTTTACTGCTCAAATTTAAAAAATCACAAATAAAAATGCGTAGCACGTCAGTTGATGGAGGATATTTTCCAACATCAATATACAGTATGTCATAATATGGCAGATATAAGTAAGTAAAATCGTACATAACATAAACAAACTGATGTTCAAAGCAATGAATTGTGTTCCAACTATTAAATTAATCGCCAACTATTTTGATATGATTAATCAGTTTGAGTAATTAAAAAAAAAAAGTCTAAATTCTCTGATTTCAGATTGATTTTGCCAAAATTTGACAAACATTGAGTTATAACCCAGCCCTACTCCAAACAAAATTAAATTAAACACGCAGTTCTCAAAGTTTTCAACCCCAGAACAATGTCAAGTTATTGTTTTTTTTGGTTGTGTATTTCCTCTGTGCCTGCATATAGATGTAATCTACTACTTTCACTGTTTATTTTTTCTCACGCTTGTTTTCATTGCATTCAGAGTTTACTTTCTGGCCTCGGGGTGACAACATAACTTCCTGCCATGTGAGTTACTGAACCAGCCGTCTGCGTTCAGGTTGCTGGTAGTCTCACTGTCCAACTGTACAGGCTGCATTTGTGTAAAGTTTAGCCCTCAGACTGACAGCATTACTCAACAAGATTTGAGGTTAACAACACAAACATTCCTCTGAGGCTGGAAAAATGGTACTGTTTGATTTAATACACAAAGCGATACTTGTTTTTCTCGCTAAGGGACTAGCAACATGCTCCAGTTAGCTCCAACAAATTCACAAGTTTTGAGTGTTTCTTTTGTGTATCTTTGTTTTTTTTTAATGCATGGTGAAATAATACATGCTGCAGAGTTGGGGAGATGCTGCACAGCTGCAGAAAGTGGTGAGCTAATAGCTACACGCTAGCAAGCGAGGGAACATGGTAGCACTAGTCAGTCATGTCTCTGTTTAGGCTACTACCCTGGCATTTTCTGTGAGTTCCAATACCCATACTACCATACTAATCAGTATGCCAGAAAAAGATTTAGTATGTCCCAATACATAGTGTGTCAAATTGCAGTATGCCAAATATACCAGGATGTTCTACTACATCTGGTCGCATTTTGCAGATTTCAAGCCAGCATGCTTTTCTGGCTATTCTGACCCACAATCCTCTGCACAGCGGATATATGAGCAAGAGGGTCAAAGTTCAAGGCGCGATGTTATGAGGAAGTAGTAGTATGTCCTAATTGTATGCATACTGCATGCAATAGTATGTACTTTGTAAGGACAGCTGCAGTATGTACTAAAAGTAAGGTGAAAAAGTATGCGTTTTGTAACGTAGCTAGATTAAATAAACAAGATGTACGTGTTAATTAAAAACGTCTTATCCTACGAAAAGTTATTCCTCATTTTCGTGCATTTTCCTACGAATGTCAAGACTCTCCTCTCAAGTCTTTTCAAAATAAACTTCACAGGAAACAACTTAGTTAGGATTAGGCAACAAAACTACTTAGTTAGGGTTATGAAAAGATCATGGTTAAATTACGCCAAACCGGAAGTGGTTAGACCGCACCAGAAGTGGCGTAATTTAAGCACGGAAGTTACGTAACAAGTACATCCACGTTGCTTTCCTACGGGGGACGAACATCGGTCTCCTGGGCGAAAGTCCGGTGTTTTTTGACCCACCCATCCACCCCGACTTCCTCCATACGCGTCGTTCGTCGCTATTTATACTTGTTCACGATTACGTGAAACAAATTGATTTTGTGGGATATATACGAATTACAGTGCATTTACTTTTCGTAGGTATAGCTACAAACAGTGTTTCCCCCTGTTTCCAGTCTTTATGCTAAGCTAAGCTACCAACCTACCTGACTGTACAGACATGAGAGTGGTATCAAAACTCTCACCAAGACTCTGCAAGAAAGCAAATAAGCGTACAGACTTATTCCTTTAAATGCTGAACGAATGAGAACATTTCATCCTGCCAAATCTGGTCTGACTCAGCCTTCAGATCAGAGTAAAGTCCACTTAAAAAACAAATAGAGAAGAGAAGAGAAATCAAGAAGCCCAGAGCGCTGGTGCTACCAAAATGCAAAACATGTCCAGCTGTATTATCCAAAAACACCTTGTTAACCTGGTGACCTCCCTGGATCGTGAACATCATACTAATGTATGAATTAAAAGAGGTCATTGCCATTTAATTTTCCTTCTTTGTAGATTATTAAGTTGCAAGTTAGCTTGGTTGAATCTGCCCAATAAGCAACCAATGTGAGTACTTTTTGCCTCCAGGAGATATTTGTCCAAACTCCCAATAGCGCCGTGCTCCATTTCCAAGAAGATAATGTAAAACATTGTACAGTTTGTGCCCGAGGCTATTCAACATAAAGCTCGGCCGCTTACTAACTAACTAACTTTAAAACATTTCACAAAGGAGGAGATGGTGTTTATACATTGTGCTGTGTAGCCTGGCTTCTATGGTAAAACATTAAAAAGCGATTTAGGCTCCTGAAGAGGTTTATTCACGAGCTTATTCAAAAGAAACACACTTTATCGATTGCTCTGAGAACACATTAGAAGTGCTATTTCCTCGGAAACATTAATTGAACAAGCTACGGCAATGAGTGTTAGGACAAATTCTCATCACTCATACTGACACTGGGAGCCTGAACCTGCAAGTTGTGTGTTTTTTCAGTCCCTTTTGATTGACTTCTTCCTGTCTTCATGCTTTGTATGCACCCGAAATTGTAAAAAAAGAGCATATATTCCAGCTTGTTCTGCACACAAAAACTTCCCACTTGTACCTGCAGTAAATTAAACACGACAATGAAATGTTCAAGCAGCCTTGAAACTGCACGCTCCACTGATCGGAGCCTCATATTAGCCATAACATCAAACAAGCTGAGTCTAAACAGAGCGGGTGCCGCTGCAGCTATAATGGTTTTTATGGCTCCAGAGCTCAAGGTGCAGTGTGGAGGCTAGTCTAATCCATTAACTGACACCATGGGCAATTACCTCCCCATCATGTACAGCAATGCCTGGAAGCAGATGGTCAACAGCACAGTGCTTTCAAAGATTCATTTTTCCACACATGAGATGTAATAAGGTTAATGTGGTGTAATGACCTTTGGAGCCAAAGCTTTGACTAAGTAGGATCATTATCTGGCTGCTGTTGTAGTGGGTTTACTGAACAATACTGCCATCCAAAAACATCTGTTTCCTCCACAATATCAGAGCTATAACTGGCAGTCCATCAAAGAATCACAGCTTTAAAATCCCTTTTCCAACTTCCAATTATCCTCCTTGGGATTGGTATGGCTTTAATGAGGAGGATCAATAAGAGATAATGGTTTTTGCACTGGTGTTGTAACCAGGATGTGAAGTAAGTTAACACTGAAAGAAGTCAGCACCAGTCTGGAATACATTATCAACAAGATCAGCCCACTCGCTGAGGCTCCAGATGTTCTGTGCATTGATTAGTCCCAACACATTCCACTGTCTCCCTTATGCACTGATCGCCACGCCAGATTCCGTTTAAAAATCTGCCAATTAAATATGACCTTATGTATTAGAAAAGACTAGGATCTCCAAAACAGGTTTAAACTCCTGTAACACACTTATCACAGCCCAGGCTTCATTTCGGCTTACATAACAAACAAAAACACGCTTTATAAAAGTTATGTCATTCAAAGTTTTTGGAAAACACCCACCCTGCCTCTCCTATTGCACATACACGCCACGCCAGATTCCGTTTAAAAATCTGCAAATTAAATATGATCTTACCTATCAGCACAGAATAGTATCTCCAAAACAGGTGTAAACTCATGTAACACACTTATCAGAGCCCTGGCTTCAATTCGGCTTACATAGAAAAAAAAAAAACATTTTTAAAATGTATGTTATTCAAAGTTTTTCCTAACTTGACGTCACAATTTTGTCCCATTGCGTTGATTGCAGATAGTTACATTATCAACTTGCATTAAATCAATGTTAAAAGTTTTTCCTCAATATAACGCACCACTTAGTGGATACTTTCTATGTCGAATAACTAATACCTCTATAATTATAGCAAAACATCACAACTTATGTCACATGGTGCCTTTTCCATAACCAAACAAGCAATAAATTGTTAAATTTGAAGTTTTATGAGTGGAGTTTGGCGTGACGTTCTCTAAACAAGGAGAAGGGACATATCTTCATATCTATAATCTATAATACAACGTTAATTTCATTTCAGGTTACATAACAAAACAAAACACCCTTTTTAAAAGTTATGTCATTCAAAGTTTTGAAATAACACCCACCCTGTCTCCCCTAATACACAGACACGCCACGCCAGACTCCGTTTAAAAATCTGCGAATTAAACATGACTTTACCTATCAGGAAAGAATAGGATCTCCAAAACAGCTGTAAACTCCTTTAACACACTTATCACAACCTAGGCTTAAATTCGGCTTACATAACAAACAAAAACATTTTATTAAAATATATGTTATCCAAAGTTTTTCCTAACTTGACGTCACAATTGTGTCCCATTGCGCTGATTGCAGATCGTTACATTATCGACTTGCATTAAATCAATAACAAAAGTTTTCCTCAATATAACGCACCACTTGGTGGATACTTTCTATGCCGAATAACCAACACCTCTATAATTTAAGCAAAACATCACAACTTATGTCACATGGTGCGTTTTCCATTCCCAAACAAGCAATAAATTGTTAAATTTGTAGTTTTATGAGTGGAGTTCGGCGTGACGAAAATTGCTGCTTACCTTTGGTTGTTGCCTCTGATATCCCTCTCTCACTGTACAGTCGTGTTTTTCTGTCTGTATTCCTCAAAAAAGTTAGAAAATAAAACCTCTTGCGTCAAAAAAAAAGTTCCCAAATTTACATCCTGATGTGAGGAAACTGGTCTGAAGGAGGAAAACTGCTACAATCAAGTTCACAGTAGGAAGTTTTTAGTGTAACAATATTTCCACGACAAACAAGTAGCAGCTTCCTATCGTCCTCTCCACGCCCAGGAACCGGTTAACTACATGCTACAGGCTCAGGTGTAATTCATGACTACACCAGCAACACATCCAGTTTTTAATGGCAGGTATATTTCTTCTGTATCCAGAGTGACACACACATCCAGCTTCCAGGATCTTGCAGCAGCTTGCAGGAGATCTGCTGCAAACGGAGCGATACGCAACAAAACTGGGGAGTATCAGGATGAAGCTTTTTCCTTTTTCTTCCTCCTCCTCCTCCTCCTTCTTCTCCTCCTCCTCCCAATACTAAATCCCCAATGCCTGTATCCAATCAGTGAAGTTAGAGAGAGTTATCTACACTAGCACCAGAAGTAGGGTTAGCTGCCTTTCAGAGTAAAAGATGTGTCTTCCTAAATCGGATTGAAGTATTGCAAAAATCAAGAAACATAAATGTAGAATAGAAAATAAATACCAAACAATTATGAAAAAAATACTATAAAAAACATGTACAAGAAATATACATGTAGAATTGAAGAACAATACCATAAAAACACGTGCGACAAACATTAATAAAAATAGAAGAAAAACACTATAAAATATGTACAATAAACATAACTATAGAATACAAGAAAAAAACAATAAAATATGAAAAAATATTATAAAATATGTACAAGAAATATAAATATAGAATAGAATAAGAATACTATTAAAAACATGTGTAATAAACAAATGTAGAATAGAAAAAATATTATAAAAATATGTTCAAAAATATAAATATAGAATAGAAAAAAAATCGAATAAAATATGAAAAACTATTATAAAACATGTACAAGAAACATAAATATAGAATAGAAGAAAAATACAATAAACCTATAAAAGAATACTTTAAAAATATGTACAAGAGACATAAATATAGAATAGAAAAAATATATAATAAAAAATATGAAAAAAATACCATAAAAATATGTACAAGAAACATTAATATAAAACTGAAGACAAATACAATAAAAATATGAAAACATACTATAAAACATGTACAAGAAAGATACATATAGTATAGAAATAAAATACGATAAAAATATGAAAAATATTATTAAAACATGTACAAGAAACATAAATACAGAATAGAAGAAAAATACAATAAAAATATGACAAATACTATAACAAAATGCACAAGAAACAGAAATACAAAATACAATAAAATATAAAAAAATACTATTAAAATCTGTACAACAAACATAAATATACAATAGAAGAAAATACAAGAAAAATATGAAAAATACTATAAAATATGATATGTACAAGATATATAAATATAGAATAGAAGAAAAATACAACAAAAATATGAAAAAATACTATAAAAACATGTACGAGAGACATAAATGTAGAATAGAAAAAAATACAGTAAAAAATGTATGTAGCTCCATGCTTTGTGCAAACTGTATCATTATAAAATGGTACATTAACAGCCCCAAATTGACTTTAATTAACAGAGTTATTTAACAGTAACACAATAAAATCACAGATTCCTGTATATTTAGACTTTCCTGGTTCTCACATCCATGCTTTGCAAAAAGGGATTTTATTTTGAAAATTGAACCAGGAAGACTCACTGTATATTTTTTCTTCCTTGACAGTGGTAGATTTAACTCAGTCCCATGGGTTTAAATTAAAGGCCATTAAAAAAAGCACCCCTTTAAAAAGGAAAAGGGAAATAAAAGCATATGGTGTCCACATTTTAATAATAAGAGACTGATCCCCATAAGAATACTGCATTTAACTAAAAAACAAGCCAAAAATACAGAACAAAAACTTTTTTTCTGACAGATGTTGCACGTGCTGCAGCCTAATCCATGCTTTAGATTAAAACCTACTTTTAAATAGATTATGGACAGTTTAATTTACATCCATAATAATCTATTCAGACTCCCCAGAGATATCAATTGGATTTATTTTTATTTAATTTTATCTACACATTTTCTTTCTCGTTTTATTTTGTTAGACATTTGAAATCGAAGCGATCTGAGTAAATCTTCAGAGAGCTCTGGGAGAGTGGTCGCGCTGTCAAGCCCAGTTAAGCGTGCAGTCGCCCCTGCTGCTAATTCGAGGGCTTGGAGGGGCACAATGGAGGCTTTGTTGTTGGAGAATTTGTCTGAGGAGTAATCCTTGACACTGGGCCATTCAGGGGCCTAACCTTTTGTTTCATAAGTCTCCTGAATGTTACAGTAGGAAACCAGTGCATTAGAACAACTTAAAGTAAGTGCAAGTCGCCTGGTATGGCAGCAGTGTGAATGTATGCGTCTTTGTTTTAGAGGCAATTGGGTGTTGAAAGGTCAAGGGTCATGAGGGGATGGAGTTGAAGCGTTGGCTGGTGATGTTTTTGCTTTTAAAGATTTATTTCTTCCATGTAGGAACCAATGGGTTTCAGGCTGAGAGCTACAGATCATAGACTGTATATAAGAAGTGGACGTAGTCACCGTGACGCCACCCATTGGTTTGTGGACTGTTTTGAAGCCTCAAGTTCGTCATTTTGGCCGTCGCCATCTTGGTTTTTTGCAATCAGAAGTGACACGAAAAGGTGGAGCTAAGTACAACCCAACACTAAGGCATATTTAGGAGATCAAAAATGTCACAATTAACTTTGATGAACTGAAACACACTGTGAAAGAGTTAAAGTTCTAAGACGAAAAAAACGGACAACTCCCAGACCGGACAACACCGTGGTAGCGACCTGTCAATCACAAGGTAGCCCCGCCCTAAAGCATACCCTGCTTTATGGTCTATTTGACTCTAAATGGGACGATAAATTACTAAATGAACATCATGTTGTATTGAAGAAGACTTGAAACTAGCGATTGAGACCATAAACTCATGTTTACAATGTTTACTGAGGTAATAAATCAAGTGAGAAATAGGCTCATTTTCTCAAAGACTTCTATACAATCAGACTTCTTTTAGCAACCAGAGGAGTCGCCCCTGCTGGCTGTTAGAAAGAATGCAGGTTTAAGGTGCTTCAGCATTGGCTTCACTTTTCAGAACCGGAAGTTGCCGCCTGGTATCTATAGACAACCATGTAGTTTTATAATTTCTGCAGATTTAAACGAGCAGATCAGATATTTTGGGAAGTATGATTACTTACTGTCTTAAGTCCTCTAGAAAATTGACAATTTTGAGAGAAATGTGCTTAAATCTTTTGGTCTATAGACATCTCTGTCTCCTTTTATGTCTTTTACTCTATATCCTCTCTCACTTTAACTCACACTATCAAAGTTACCAATCGTGAAATAATGAAATCTTTGATCGTCAATTCAAAATGGTGTTCCATATGTGAAGCCCAATGGCCAAAGTTTGTTCCCTAACTTTACTTTCACCATGTTTTATTTGCCATAGCCACAATCTTCCTCCAAAGCTGCCATGTGCGGATATTGTAGAAAGCAATAATCTTGGAAACGTCCACGTTTTTTTGCAGAATCTACAAATATTGGCTGGCGACGGGGTTGGTGAGCCCGAACATGACCACAGACTGCAAACAAGCTTTGTTTAAGTCCACAAGACACCACATGGATGGCAATGTGTGTGTTCCTATGTGGCGACCCACATCTAAATAATTCAATCTCCGAAACACATCAAAGAGTGTGTATGCGATTATGTGTGGCAGTATTTGCATGTGTTTTGTTTGAGGAGACAGTATAAACACACACACAGCGTGCTCATTCCAACGCTGTTTAACAGCTCACTTAGTCAACCAGTGAACCCAGCAAACCATCCACACGTTCATATGATCAGCAAGTCAAATACACACCCGCAGACATGCAGAGAGACAGATAATTAACCAGTCAGATGAACAGATAGACAGTTTGTCAGCCAGATTGATCATTCAGTTATAGCTATCAGGGACTTTTAAGTCAGTGAATAATCATATCTCCCAAAATGTTTTATTTGTGATCAGAAGTGATTAAAAACTACACGACTGTCTGCGTAAAGATCTGTTTCTAAAAGGAAACATGGTAAGACATACAACAAAGGTCCCCAGCACCACAATCTGCGAACATTGCTGTTGTAAAATATTTGTCTTAAAGACGCCTGATAGCTATAAATGTCCTCTCTACTATTATCTTTGACATCATCTTTTTGTACCTCTTAGAATCCCATTTGACATGTTAAATATTTAAAATATATCTGTATTAGTGGGATTTTTTGCTTTAGTGTCATCAACAATGATCACATTTACACACTGAATATCTTCACAAACAGCATCTTTAAAGCTTCAACCTTCATAAACCTTCATATAAATCTTAAATGCAGCTGTGGTGCTGATCGTACTGCACCATGCTCAGTGTTTTCTAGAAATGTCTCCATTTAAATGCAGCTTCGGTAACGTAAACAACAGTTCATTTACATTATGAGAAACTGCTAACGGTTATTATACGGCACATTGGAAATGGAGAATAAACTGAGCTTAGATTGGCAGCTTTGACAGAGCACAATATTATGTGTGTGTGTGTGTGTGTGTGTGTGTGTCTATACAGTCTTGCTCTTCACTGTCCTTCAACAGTGCAACAATCTCACAATCTCATTTACATACTCATAAATCATTCACGTCTGACATTTCTCTCACACACACACACACACACACACACACACACACACACACACACACACACACACACACACCTGTGGGTACTAATGTTGTGTTTGAATACCTCTTTCAGCTCAAACAACAATAACCCACATTCCCATGGATGGATAGATAGATGGATGACTCAGTGTGTTAGTTGACACCATAGACTGTTTAAAATATGGACGTAGTCTTCGTGACGTCACCTATAGGTTTCTGATGAGCTGTTGTGAAGCTCAAAGTGGGCGGCTCAGGCCATCGCCACTCAAAAAAGGGCAAAGAGGTGGATCGTCGGCATACATGCCAACCATCCCAATTTTCCCAGGAGACTCCCGTTTTTCATTGCCCTCTCCTGGGGTCACAATTCTCCCGTATTTCTCCCGATTTATGGCAATTTTTCACACCTTCTTTTCCGTTTCGTTATCTCAACCTGTTTCTGTAACTGTACAGCGTGTATAAGCCCTATTGTTTCGGCAATAGAGCTACACCAAATGTCGTTTCCTGGCGGAGGAGAGCTGCAGTATTTATTAGTATCTTTAAAAAAAGATTTAGATCTTAACATCATGTAGTTTTTAATCACGTCTGATCACAACTACATGAACCTTACTGGACGAGCAAATAAGGCAATATGGGAAATATGATTATTTTGTGTCTGAAACCTCTCTATGATATACAATGTTGGGCTATCCCAGACGAACAATCACGCTGAATCCTTTGGTCATTGATCCAAAAGGGAGGTTGTAGATTAACTACAGTGACCTCGGGCTCCCAGTAGTCAGGATGGTGGGATGGACCAAGGTGTAAGACTCAAGTCCTGAGCAAAGGGACTTCTGGTCTCCAAATGGAGCTTTCTGTCTTTCTGCCTCTGTCTTTTAATAATGTTTCTTTCAATTACGCGTTTCCCTGTTTAACAACTGTGTTCATAAGACATCATAATCAAAAAATATGTATTTTTAGTCCCATGTTGACATTTTTAACCTCTAAAAACTACAGTTTTCCCCTTAAATTCTTTGTTTTACTAACTAACATCCAAACACACACCTCTTACTATGATACTGCTCCTCTAGCTTTGAAGGTTAAGTGCGACAAAACCCCTGAGAAAAGCTTCATTTTATTACTTATGAATCCAACTTTCCATTTGTTAGAGAACTGACTATCTGTCTGCATTGTGTGTCATTGTCATTTTCACTGTATAGTCTGTATATGCTGTTTCCAATGCCATACCACTCTTCATTGAATGAAATATTCAAGTCGAGATACAGCAGCGTTGCATAGAATGGAATAATCTCAATGTTATTTGCACCATTTCATACACATTTCAACAAAATTCATCTTGACATAAAGTATGAGGTGTTGTTGGAAACTTTGGGGATCTCTGCTAGAATTTAAAATGAAGGTGTGTCGGTTTGAAGCTGCATAAAATACATTTGTTATAATGCAGCAGCTGGAGGGTCCATGCAGCTGAGGTCAGAAATACTTTGTTTCCCTTGTAATACATATTCCAGACATGGCTGAAATAAACAGATACTATGGGTTTTTAGGACACATGGATTTTGTTCCATCCTCTTTGGGAACTTGGGACTGACACAGAGATGTCGGTTCAATTTTCTAAATGTTGCTTCATTAAATAATGTTGAAATTGGTGCAATTCAAATATGTATTTCTTCTCAAATGATATCAGAGTTTTTACCACAGTTTGCATCCCCCCTTAGTTTGATGATACGTACAATTTATCCCCCTTTTCCTTTCTCTCTGTGTCCATAACACCTCATGATCAAACATTTTTACTGCAACAGACGGAAAGACTGTATTGCATTGTCCACTGTAGATTTAATAATAATTTTCTAAAAGCTCAACCTTCACACTGAAACACCAAAACAACTGGAAAAGCTCTTCTTCGTCCTCCTCTTTTAGTTCTTATTACTTTCATCATTGACCTTTCACAATTATGGCTGTAATACTCTCACAGTAAGCTCTCATTCTGTCGACTCCGACTCAACTCAGGAGTTGCTATTGACATGTTTTTGCTGACGACATGAGTGGAAAATAATGATTTGATTGAGGGTCATAAATGCTACCTGCCAGCCTCGACTCACTGTAATTCCCGGCTGCTGCACCGACCCTTCAATTAAATCACTATTTCATACTTGTGCAGTCGTCTCTCAAAGGAAACATAAAGTGATATAAAGGGAAGGGAGTATCACAAAAGGACTTGAAGGTGACTGTGTAGCATGTCGACCATGACTGCAAATCAATTATAATCATTCATATGTGTATTGAAAGACTCTTTGTTCAGACCAGGCAGCAACCTCCGGTTCTGAAAAGTGAAGCCAATGCAGAGGTGCCTTAAACTTATATTCTTTCTAATAGCCAAAAACAAAGATGGCAACAACCAAAAAACCAAGACGGCAATGGCCAAAAACCAAGATGACGACGGCCATGATGGTGATCGCAAAAAAACAAGATGGCGGCGGTCAATGACCAAGATGACCACGGCCAAAAACCAAGATGGCGACAGTCAAAAACCAAGATGACGACAGCCTAAAACCAAGATGGAGACGGCCAAAAACCAAGATAGCGACAGTCAAAAACCAAGATAACCACGGCCAAAAACCAAGATGGAGACAGCCAAAAACCAAGATGACGACATCCTAAAACCAAGATGGAGACGGCCAAAAACCAAGATAGCGACGGACAAGAAACCAAGATGGCGACAGACAAGAAACCACGATGGCGACGGACAAGAAACCAAGATGGCAACGGACAAGAAACCAAGATGGCGACGGACAAGAAACCAAGATGGCGACGGACAAAAAACCAAGAAACCAAGAAA
>CAKALU010045379.1:0-2500 GCA_916700995.1 Hozukius guyotensis
CAGACAGCCAGAGACTAGAGACTCTGCTCCGTCCTCCTCTTCCTCCACACAATCACTCATCTTCTGATCTGAAGTCAGCCTGAGAGGTTAAACCAGGAACACTGACTGTGAACATGAACACGAAACAAGTTTGTGCAAGAGTCACAGGCGAGACTGAGAGAACAGGAAGTACCACACCCTCTATCACACACACACACACACACACACACACACACACACACACACACACACACACACACACACACGGTATACAGTATAATAAAACCAGCCAGCGCTCCACCTGGTCACTTCTCTTTAAGTCTCTGCTTGTTTTCTTGGGTTACAGCAGGTTTAATGAGGATTATTCAGCCAATCACAACGTTGTGTTCACAGATGAATCAAACTGTTGAGTTCATTCTAACATTTCGCTCCTCTACAGTCCACAGGGAGGAAACTGACTCAGAGACTTTAACAGTGAAATAATAAAATGTTGGATTAACACTCACCCTGCCTCAGTCTTCAGTCTTCCTCCTTCTGCTCCGTCGACACAAATGGCGTCTGGACTGACTGAACTCGTTCATGGTTTCCTTCCTGTTCTCATGTTCTTACATCACCTGGATCAGCGTGACTCCTCCTCTCTCCATTTACAGGAAAACTTTAACGTCAGAGTTTATTTACGAGAGTTTGTGTGTGTTACTAATCAGCTTTTTAACACGGTGTGTTTATGAGAATCTCTTTTAGCTTGAACAGGTTGAATTAAAATTAGTTTTGGTCAAATGTTATCTCATTTTTATGTTTAAATCATGTCAATAAATCAGTTTAGTTCAATACTAAAGTGCTTTTATAGTTCTGTTTTTCAGACTTATATGACTAAGATTCTTCTGAACATCTGGAAGAAAAATTATTCTGTCAGTTGCACAATAAAAGATAATTTCAGCCATTTTGCTGAGCTGCAACTCTTTTTCATAATCCAAACATAGATGGTAGCCAGAAATGACACATCTTATTGCTCAATTAGTACAACATGAAGCTACATGTTGAGGAATATAAATCTGTTAGCAGAACGTTTTGTCTTCATCCTCAATGCGTCATCGTCAATCAGGTCAGCTTACAGTAAAAACAGTCTCTTACTTTGACTCTGAGGGTCCAGGTTCATTACTGAAGGTCAGAGGATCATCTTTAGACTGATCACTCTTCATAGACAGACAGCCAGAGACTAGAGACTCTGCTCTGTCCTCCTCTTCCTCCACACAGTCACTCATCTTCTGATCTGAAGTCAGTCTGAGAGGTTAAACCAGGACACTGACTGTGAACATGAACAGGAAACAAGTTTGTACAAGAGACACAGGCAAGACTGAGAGAACAAGAAGTAACACACAACCTCTCTCTCTATCTCTCTATCACACACACACACATGGTATACAGTATAATAAAACCAGCCAGCGCTCCACCTGGTCACTTCTCTTTAAGTCTCTGCTTGTTTTCTTGGGTTACAGCAGATTTAATGAAGATTATTCAGCCTGGAAGAAAAATGATTCCTTCTGTTGCACAAATAAAAAATGTCTGAGTTGCAAGTCTTTTTCATGATCTAAACATAGTAACCAGAAATGACACATCTTCTAACTTTAACAAAAAAATATTTTTATTTTCGTGTAACACTATCAAGTTTCAGATTGACTAAAGAAACAGTCTCAACAGATAAAGACTAGCCTGACTGAGAAGATGATCATGCACTATAACGTTTAAATATTTATATCTCATTCAAAAAGTAACTATGTTAGGGACAACGATTTTTAAATACTAAACAGTATTTGGTAGTTGTTAATTCAATGAACAGTATTTGAACCTAGTTATTTTGGTAAGTGTAGTTAGCTGGGGGATATTGTAGCTAAAAACAAATTAAACATAGTTATCTTACTAAGTGTAGTTAGTTGACAGCTAACGTAGTTAACAGCTTATTAAAGCTAGCTGTGTGGGTTTTCCTATCTAGAACGAATGTTCCATCAGCTGAGCAACGATCAGGGTCCAACAATACTGATTGCCCGATGGCGCCAGGCCAGTAAATACAATCAGCCAGTTGCCCGACCTGAAATATTACTAAATAGGCGCTTTTGCTTTTCGCTTTGACAACAAATCCTCCGCCATCGTCTTGTCTGTCAACTCTCTCTGGTCTTGTGTGTGAAATCTGACTCCTGCTACTCTGAGCTGAGCCTCCGTACGGTTCAGACACTTTCAGTTTGTAGCGTCCGTCGTCCGACTATGTGTTGATAACACGGCGCTGATACGCAAAACTGAACTAAATGGGTTTTATTTCTATAAAAAAAAGCAAAATGACGCTAGGTAAGTAATGTAATCGGTGTGTGCCCGACCACCGTGTAACACCGGTAACATCGACTACCGCAGCAAGCCTACTGGACGACACTTCAACCTCAGCAGCCCTGCACCCGGCACACAAGGTATTAATCTTGTACGTTAACGTCATGTTGCCGTAAAGTGGAATCGGGTGCTGTTGTATCGGTGT
>CAKALU010045379.1:7500-14194 GCA_916700995.1 Hozukius guyotensis
TTGTTATTAAGTTGTATAATTGTATTATATTTTATTGTATTTAAGTTGTATAATTTGATTCTATTTTATTATTATTTTATGAATCACTTATGTTATTTTATTTCATTTGTATACTTTTATAATATTGTATTGTTATTATTTTATTTTTCTGCAGCCAGTGACCTCATAGTTTGATATATAATGTGTTCATCTTTTAATAACCTGGCAGGTCTGTATCAACAGTCCGGACCACCATCTCTCGACACATCCTGCCCTCGGCTCAGCCTCGCTGTTTTAAGGTGTGCACCCACAGCCGGAGGCGGCGGCGGAGTCTGGTGGCGTCCTCTCTGGACGAGCTGCTGGAGCAGGTGAAGGTCACACTGTGATGTTATCATGAAATTCATATTCACACACGTTGAGAGGCTGTTTTTTAACTGATGTCTGAGAGACTATTGGTCCAGATGGAATCGTTCGCTGTACTTGGATTATGGTGCGGTTCAGGGATCAGCTTCCTTTGTGTTGCGTCTCAGGCGGCGAGGGTGTTCGCGTTGTCCTGCCACTTCCTGACTCTGGTCCTGGAGGACGACGGGACTCTGGTGGACTCGGAGGAGTTCTTCCAGTCTCTGCCCAACAACACGCCGCTGATGATGCTGGAAAAGGGAGAGATGTGGATGCAGAACAAGGTGAGCATCACGACAAAATACAGAACTAGAAGGGCAGTCGGAGGTCGCAGAGCCATCTTGGTTATTGCCCGTCGCCATCTTGGTTTTTGGTAATCGCCATCTTGGTTTTTGCCCGTCACCATCTTGGTTTTTGGTCGTCTCCATCTTGGTTTTTGGCCGTCGCCATCTTGGTTTTTGACCGTCTCCATCTTGGTTTTTGGTCGTCTCCATCTTGTTTTTTGTCCGTCGCCATCTTGGTTTTTGCCCGTCACCATCTTGGTTTTTGGCCGTCGCCATCTTGGTTTTTGGCCGTCGCCATCCTGGTTTTTGTTAATCGCCATCTACGTTTTTAGCCGTCTCCATCTTGGTTTTTGGTAATCGCCATCTTGGTTTTTGCCCGTCGCCATCTATGTTTTTGGCCGTCGCCATCTTGGTTTTTGGCCGTCGCCATCTTGGTTGTTGCCCGTCGCCATCTTGGTTTTTGTCCGTCGCCATCTTGGTTTTTGTCCGTCGCCATCTTGGTTTTTGCTTGTTGCCGTCTTGGGCTTTGCTCATTTAAAACCTTTTAGTGTAGCTGGCATTTCTCTAAAATCAAATTATTAATTTTAAATATTAAAAAACGTTATTTGTAGTTTTAACACTGTCAGGTGTCATTTCTTTCCCTACATGGTGCACCCTCTCTGAGAGTCAGCTGGATGTTTAAAAGCTTCATGTTATAACTTGTACTTTCTCCAGTTCTTCTTGTTGTACTGGTTTGTGGAGATCCTGCAGACTGAAACATGGCCTGGGCGTGTTTGGATTCGTCATAAGGAACGTTCTGGAGGATTTTATAGCTGATGTCATTTGGTTACTCTTAAGTGAGGCAGTAAGATCCAGGCATCACTTCCAGGTTTGTGTTGACTATTCGTTTCAGATCTTCCCGAGCTTCCGTCAGCCAAAGAGGAATGGTATCGCTAAACTGACCTTTGACCTCTACAAGCTGCACCCTAAAGACTTCCTGTGCTGCCTCGCCATCAAGGCCACTCTGTGCGAGATGTACACGCTCTCCTACGACTTCAGATGCACCAACATTAAACACATCCTGAAGTGAGTTGACCTCTGCTGACCTCTGCTGGTGATCTGAGGGAGCTGCAACACAAGTCTGATCATGTTCAGTCTGCATTCTGACCTTTTTCACTTTACTTGATTCTTGTCAAATTTGTGCCGTGCGTTGGTGGGAAGTAAGTACATGAACTCAAGGACTGTACTTAAAGCGGCAATCCTTAAAGGGATAGTTTGGGTGTTTTGAAGGCCACCAGACTCCATTGACAAGAACAGTAATCTTTTAAAATGTTACCATCGATGCAGCGTTAGAGCAGCAACTCCCGTGTTCTGAGAGGGAAAATTACTGTTTTTGTGAATGGAGTCTGGTGGCTTTGAAGAGAGCGATATGACGGCTTCAGTTCCCCGTCAGAAAGGGCTGTCTGACGGCGAGGTAAAGACGTGAAAATATTCTAAATACAGCCTACACTTAGGTGACACTTAGATGACACTTAGGTGGGTTTTGCACATCGTCATCTTAGTCTTTTCTCCGTCACCATCTTGGGTTTTACTCGTCACCATCTTGTTTTTTTTGCCCTTCGCCATCTTGGTTTTTGCACGTCGCCACCTTGGTTTTTGCCCTTCACCATCTTGGTTTTTGCCCTTCGCCATCTTGGTTTTTGCCCTTCGCCATCTTGGTTTTTGCCCTTCGCCATCTTGGTTTTTGCCCTTCGCCATCGTGGTTTTTGCCCTTCGCCATCGTGGTTTTTGCTCGTCGCCGCCTTGGTTTTGGCCGTTGTCATCTTGGTTTTTGGTCATCTCCATCTTCGTTTTTTGTCCGTCACCATCTTGGTTTTTGGCCGTCGTCATCTTGGGTTTTGCACGTCGCCATCTTGGGTTTTGCCCGTCGTCACCTTGGTTTTTGCTCGTCGCCGCCTTGAGTTTTGCCCGTCGCCATCTTGGGTTTTGCCCGTCGTCACCTTGGTTTTTGCTCGTCACCATCTTGGGTTTTGGCAGAGGTCACATTTCATGTACGTATATGAAGAACCCAATAAAGTTTAAGTTAAGTTTAAGCTCTTGCTCTGAGCGTCTAATATTGCCACAGTGTGAAATGACTTGCGAAAAAGCAATAAATGCGTATTTATAACACACAAAATTGGCGTGTTATTCACATGCCATTTGTTGATACCAGGCTGTTTGAGTCCATGAATGTTTCATGTCAATCCATCCAATAGACGCAACAACATCTTGGCTAAACCTCCCAGTTCAGGTACTTTGATGTCTTACTAGTGTCTTTCTGAAATCTCTGAATCTGAAGACAGTTTGTGTGTCTTCCTGTCAGGTCGCTGCTGCGCTGCCTCACCTACCTGACCAGACTGGCCGGCCAGCTGCTGCTCTATATATCTTCATCATTACTGCAGTTCACCAGAGAGGACGACTGCTAGTGTGTGTGGTAATCCAACTTTCTGCCAAAGTGGGACTGAGTGTATAAATCCCCTCCAGCGACCAGCTGAATCATCAGTATGTGTGTATGAGACTAAATGTAAGCTTTTAAATGGTCACTCTGTTTTTATCTGAATGATCTTCCTCTTCCTCTTCCTCTTCCTCTTCCTCTTCCTCTTCGTCTGAGCATGTCTAAACGCTCTAAATGTCTATATTGTGTGTTACATTCACACTGTCACATTGTTTTCTGGATGTTTTTCTTCTGATTGGAGCCGTGAGAGTTCATATTTAATGCCAAGAGAAAAAGTTGGGAGCTGCGAATGTGATTAAAATCTGACTGTAAATCGAACATATGAATAAAGATGTGCTTTTTTTTACGTTATTTAGATCTGCAAGTATCTAAAAACCCGAAGATCTCACGCTTTAGATTTAATGTCCATTTCCAGAACACAAGATGTGACCACAGACTGTTTATAAGAAGTAGACGGAGTCACCGCGACGTCACTCGTTGGTTTATGGACTGCTGTTTTGGAGCCTCGAGTCTTGGTTTTTGGCCATTCGCATTGTGGTTTTTGGCCATCGCCATCTACGTTTTTAGCCGTCGCCATCTTGGTTTTTGGTCATTCGCGTCTTGGTTTTTGGCAATCGCCATCTTGGTTTTTGGCCGTCGCCATCTTGGTTTTTGGCCATTTGCATCTCCATCGCCATCTGCGTTTTTAGCGGCTTTGGCCATCGCCGTCTATGTTTTTGGCCATCACATCTTGGTTTTAGCTCGTTGCCATCTTGGTTTTCGGCTGTCGCCTTCTTGGTTCGCAATCTTGGTTTTGGCCGTCGCCATCTTGGTTTTTGCCCGTCACCATCTTGGTTTTTGCTCGGCCAGTTAAAGTTCTAAGACTAAAACACGGACAACTCCCAGACCGGACAACGCCGTGGTAGCGACCTGTCAATCACCAGGTAGCCCCGCCCTAAAGCATCCCCTGCTTTATGGTCTATTTGACTCTAAATGACCATAATTTACTAAATGAACATCATGCTGTATTGGAGAAGACTTGAAACTAGCGATTGAGACCATAAACTCATGTTTACAATGTTTACTGAGGGAATAAATCAAGAGAGAAGTAGGCTCATTTTCTCATAGACTTCTATACAACCAGAGGAGTCGCCCCCTGCTGGCTGGTAGAGAGGATGCAGGTTTAAGGCTCTTCAGCATCGGATTCACTTCTCAGACCTGGAAGTTGGCGCCTGGTGGTGACAGGTTTTTAAAGAAGCAGCTTTAAATGTGTACAAAGGAGTCTCTAACTGCAGATCCACACCCCCATAGATCAGTTAATTCTCATCCAAAGGTCACCAAGTACAGAGTGATGTTTTATATTTCATTGTTCTGCTTTGAGTTACTTTCTTTCCTACAGCTTGTTCTCTGTAGGATGAAGCAGTCATCAGGGTTTTATAGCTCTCAGTGCTGTGTAAACTGACACTGCTGCAGGCCTCAGCACTGGGTCTCAGGGCGTTGATTGGACAGTTTAGAGAGACATGTATGACTAGTTCACTACTCTGGAATCACACATTTCCACATAAGTGTGTATCAGTTTGAAGTAGTAGAAAAAAGCTTTAAAACTACTTCCATGTTAATGGATTGAGGTATCGCCTCTATGTTCATTAAGTCCAGTGCAACCAGCACTCCCATTATGGAATAACACTGATTAACAGGAATATAGATCCTATCATATACACATATCGTACAATAAAGCTTTATAACGCTAATAATTTAGGATCTGTCTTATCTGATACAGGACTTTAACAAATAAGTTTGCGTAAATTCAATTAAAATACCAAAGTTATGATGAGACTAAAGGAAACTCTGAATTTAATCTGTGATTTTCAGAAGTTTAAGAGAAGTTCTTTCTTTTCTCGTAAAGTTTTGACTTTATTCACGTAATGTTACGTCTTTTTTCCTCATAAAGTTATGACTTTATTCTCGTAATATTACGACTTTTTTTGTCATAAAGTTATGACTTTATTCTCGTAATATTACGACTTGTTTTTCTTGTAAAGTTATGACTTTATTCTCGTAATATTACAACTTTTTTGTCGTAAAGTTATGACTTTATTCACGTAATATTACGTCTTTTTTCCTCATAAAGTTATGACTTTATTCACGTAATATTACGACTTTTTTTGTCGTAAAGTTTTGACTTTATTCACGTAATGTTACGTCTTTTTTCCTCATAAAGTTATGACTTTATTCACGTAATATTACGACTTTTTTTTCGTAAAGTTACGACTTAATTCTCGTAATATTACGACTTTTTTTCTCGTAAAGTTTTGACTTTATTCACGTAATGTTACGTCTTTTTTTCTCGTAAAGTTATGAATTTATTCTCTTAATATTACGACTTTTTCCTCGTAAAGTTGTGACTTTATTCTCGTAATATTACAGCTTTCTTTCTCGTAAAGTTATGAATTTATTCTCGTAATATTACGACTTTTTTTTCTCGTAAAGTTATGACTTTATTCTCGTAATATTATGATTTTTTTTTTTCTAAAATGGCTCTTTTTGTGGCAAAGGTCACTGACCCCTGGTCCAGTAAAGGCTCAGTTCACCCAAATCATAAAAAAACATAATTTCTGGTGTCTAGTCGTGCAGATCTCTGAGTCAGAGGATGTGAGCAGCGTGTCAGTAAACGCACCGTACAGACAGGAAGTCACCAGGTCTTCTTCTTCTTCTTCTTCTTCTTCTTCTCTTTTTCTGCTGCTGCTGCGGTGACTCGGGTCAGTTCTGGGAAGTGATCAGCGACGAGCACGGCATTGACCCCGCGGGGAGCTACGTGGGTGACTCGTCTCTCCAGCTGGACAGGGTCAACGTCTACTACAATGAGGCGTCCTGTAAGTACAGGGCGATCAGGGAGACGTAGACATTAAGTTGTCTGAAAGTATTTAAAAAGAAACAACTGATGCTGGGGAGGACCGGTCTCGTTTCACAGGTTAAAAACATTTTGGTGCCAGAAAGTGACGACTCTTCTCTGTTTGTGCAGCACATAAATACGTCCCCCGGGCCGTGCTGGTGGACCTGGAGCCAGGAACCATGGACAGCGTACGCTCAGGAGCCTTCGGACAACTCTTCAGACCGGACAACTTCATCTTTGGTAACGATCGCCGGCTTTTCCTCAACAGATTTATTCAGGGTCTGATTCAGTTTGCAAAAAAGTCGTAATATTACGAGAATAAAGTCATAACTTTACGAGGAAAAAAGTCGTAATATTACGAGAATAAAGTCATAACTTTACGAGGAAAAAAGTCGTTATATTACGAGAATAAAGTCATAACTTTACGAGAAAAAAAGTCGTAATATTACGAGAATAAAGTCATAACTTTACGAGAAAAAAAGTCGTAATATTACGAGAATAAAGTCATAACTTTACGAGGAAAAAAGTCGTAATATTACGAGAATAAAGTCACAACTTTACGAGGAAAAAAGTCGTAATATTACGAGAATAATTCAGCTGCTTGGCAGTAATGTTAATTGACCTTCACAATGATGTCACACTTGTAAGGATCATGCATTTGTGGGATGAGCAGCACAGCTGATTATG
>CAKALU010045380.1:0-10046 GCA_916700995.1 Hozukius guyotensis
CCATGACTTTTTTTTCGACATACTATCCTGTGACTTTTTTTCAACATACTATACTATGACTTTTTTATGATTTTTTTTCAACATATTATACTATGACTTTTTTATGACTTTTTTTGACATACTACACTGACTTTTTTTCTACATAATATACCATGAATTGTTTTTCGACATACTATACTGTGACTTTTTTTTCGACATACTATACTATGACTTTGTTTGATTTTTTTTCTACATACTATGCTATGACTTTTTTATGACTTTTTTTTTTTTTACATACTATGACTTTTTTATTACTTTTTTTCGACATACTATCGACAACGGCTCTTCTTCCTTGCAGCTTCAGGAGGATCAACATGGACACTTCTGCAAGTGCACCATCGAGGGTATTCTGACATCCTCACATCACCTGGGTGGAGCTGCCATTCTTGGAGGACCTCTACACCGAACGGTGTAGGAAGAAGGCCAACAGGATCATCAGGGACCCCAATCACCCCAGCCTATGACAAAAAGAAGTGAAGGGAGCCTGAGATCTAAGATTTCATCGCCAATTTTCTGTTTCTCTGTAATTGTTGTGCATATGACAATAAAGAACTTGAAGCTATGTCTTTTTTATGAAAAATGTCATAGTATATCTCGAAGAAAAGTCATAAAAAAGTCATAAAAAATCATAGTATAGTATTTCGAAAAAAAAAATCATAGTATAGTATGTTGAAAAAATCATAATATAGTATGTAAAAAAATATGCATAGTATAGTATGTCGAAAAATAAGTCATAGTACAAGATGTCAAAAAAAATTATATTATAGTATGTCGAAAAAAAAGTCATAGTATGTCGAAAAAAATGCAAAAAAGTCATAGTATAGTATGTTGAAAAAAAGTCATAAAACATTATAGTATAGTATGTCGAAAAAACGTCATAGTATGTCGAAAAAACGTCATAGTATGTTGAAAAAAAGTCATAGTATGTCGAAAAAAAGTCATAAAAAAGACATAGTATATAGTATGTCGAAAAAAATGCAAAAAAGTCATAGTATAGTATGTTGAAAAAAAGTCATAAAACGTTATAGTATAGTATGTCGAAAAAACGTCATAGTATGTCGAAAAAAAAGTCATAGTATAATATGTTGAAAAAAGTCATATCATAGTATGTCGAAAAAAAAGTCACAAAAAAGTCATAGTATAGTATGTGGAAAAAAAGTCATAAAAAAGTCATAAAAATCATAGTAAAGTATCTCGAAAAAAAATCATAGTATTGTATCTCGAAAAAATCATCTTATAGTATGTCAAAAAAATGCATAGTATAATATGTCGATAAAAATAAGTCATAGTATATAATGTCGAAAAAAAAGTCATAGTACAAGATTTCAAAAAAAAAATTATTGTATAGTATGTCAAAAAGAAAGTCGTAGTATAGTATATTGAAATAAAAGTCATAGTATAGTGTGTCGAAAAAAAGTCATAAAAAATCATAGTATAGTATGTTGAAAAAAAGTCATAAAAAAAGCCATAGTCTAGTATGTCGAAAAAAAGTAAAACAAAAGTCATAGTATAGTATGTCGAAAAAAATCATAAAAAAGTCATAGTACAGTATGTCGAAAAAAAGTAATAGTATAGTATGTCGAAAAAAATGCAAAAAAGTCATAGTATAGTATGTTGAAAAAAGTCATAGTATAGTATGTCGAAAAAAAGTCACAAAAAAGTCATAGTATGTCGAAAAAAAGTCATAAAAAAGTCATAGTATAGTATGTCGAAAAAAAAGTCATAAAAACGTTATAGTAGTATGTCGAAAAAAAGTCATAAAAAAGTCATAGTACAGTATGTCAAAAAAAAAGTCATAAAAAAGTCATAGTATATAGTATGTCGAAAAAAATACCTCATAGTATAGTATGTCGAAAAAAAGTCATAAAATGGTCATCGTATAGTATGGTGAAAAAAGTCATAGTATGTCAAAAACAGTAATAAAAAGAAAAACTCACCACAGAGACACCATCACCAAGACAGCAAGACAGGTCCTTGCAGGTTGAGGAGGATCAACAGGAAACTCCAGGACACTTCTGCAAGTGCACCATCGAGGGTATCCTGACATCCTCACATCACCCGGACGGAGCTGCCATTCTTGGAGGACCTCTACACCAAACGGTGTAGGAAGAAGGCCAACAGGATCATCTTCAGGGACCCCAATCACCCCATTCTATGATAAAAAGAAGTAAAGGGAGCCTGAGAAGATTTTCATTGAAGATTTTCTGGTTTTCTGTAATTGTTGTGCATATGACAATAAAGAACTTGAAGCTATGTCTTTTTTATGAAAAAAAGTCATAGTATAATATCTCGAAAAAAAGTCACAGTATAGTATTTAAAAAAAAATCATAAAAATGTCATAGTATAGTATGCGATAAAAATGTTATAAACAAGTCATAGTATAGTATGTTAAAAAAAAGTCAGTAATGTATGTCAAACAGGTCATAAAAAATTATATCATAAAAATATTGCATAGTATGTCACAAAAAATGTCAGAATATATCATGATAAACCATAGTATGTCACAAAAGTCACAAAAAAAGTCATAGTATAGTAAGTGAAAAAATTTGATAGTATGGTACGTCACAAAAATGTCAGTCTAGGATGTCACTAAAAAGTCATAGTATAGTATGTCATAAAAATATAGTAAAATATGCCATAAAAATGTCATAGTATGTAAAGAAAAAAAAGTCTCAGGGACCTGCTCTATATGAAAAGTGTCTTGAGATAATGTCTGTTGTAATTTGACGTTATATAAATTAATTTAATTTAATTATATAATATTATATTATTAGATAATTTAATTATGTAAATAAATGTCATAAAGAAGTCATAGTATAGTATGTCATAAAAATATAGTATAGTATCATGACATTTTTAAGACAAAACTGTGCCCCCGTAACGGTAACAAAAACTTGTAGAAAGCTACTACTTGCATGGAAATTGTTGCTGGATTTACGTTTTCATCAATGCTAATGCTGTTAGCTAAAGTTAGGGACTTCGGTGGACAACTCTGCAGTTTAATGTGGAAGTCAGATGGGACATATATTTTGTTTTATGTGTGCGGCCCTCAATCATATGCTGACTCTCTAAAATGTCACTCAGTCATCAAACCTTTGAGAGCGGCTGCATTAAGTGGAACAAAAAGTCAGGTTGCACAAACTGACGCAAACTGAGCCTGGCAGCCTCTAAATGGCAGATTCCTCACAGCTCTGCAGAGTCCTCTTAGCAACAGACAAAACCACACTCCATTCAAATTCTGCACACACTCTCATGGGCTCTTATGGCACAGCATCAGAGACTCAGATCATCCTTTCACCGGAGTGACTCGGTTTTGCACCATCAAGACTTCATGACCTCTCACAGTAATATTAGTAATCAAGCTTTTATAAGTTTATTCCACTTTTAGTTCCACTGTAAATAACTTTGGATAAGTTATCAGCTGAGAGCCTTGAATATTCATCGGGCAAAATAATTTAAAATACATAGTCATAGTATAGTATGTCCAAAAAAGTCATAAAAGTCATAGTATAGTATGTTGAAAAAAAGTCAAAAAGTCATAGTATAGTATGTCGAGAAAAAGTCACAGTATAGTATGTCGAAAAAAAGTCATAGCATAGAATGTCAAAAAAGTCATAGTATAGTATGTCGAGAAAAAGTCACAGTATAGTATGTCGAAAAAAAGTCACAGTATAGTATGTCGAATAAAAAGTCATAGTATAGTATGTAAAAAAAAAGTCATAGTATAGTATGTCGAAAAAAGTCATAGTACTGTATAGTATGTCGAAAAAAAAGTCATAGTATAGTATGTCGGAAAAAAGTCATAATATAGTATGTCGGAAAAAAGTCATAATATAGTATGTCGGAAAAAAAGTCATAGTACTGTATAGTATGTCGAAAAAAAAGTCATAGTATAGTATGTCGGAAAAAAGTCATAGTATAGTATGTCGGAAAAAAGTCATAAAAAAGTCATAGTATAGTATGTTGAAAAAAGTCATAGTATAGTATGTCGAAAAAAAAAGTCATAGTATAGTATGTCGAAAAAAAGTCATAAAAAAGTTATAGTATAGTATGTCGAAAAAAGTCATAGTATAGTATGTCCTGCTTTTTCCACAAATTAAAATGACCAGGTGAAACTCTATTCCCTTATTGAATTAGTTAAAATGTCATTAAGTAATCTTTAATTTTTACTGGCTTTTTATTGGTAAAAAGGTAGGAAATATCACAGCTGGTTTTAAGTCATTCCAGACAAGTTAAAAAGTTTTACAGGCAAAATTGCAAGTCAAAATGTAAATATTGAAGGTCTTGGTATAGTATCATAGTATAGTATGTCACAAAAAGGTCATAGTATAGTACACAAAATGTCATAAAAAAGTCATAGTATAGTATGTAAATAAAAGGTCATAGTATAGTATACCATACAAATGTCATAAAAATATCATAGTACAGTATGCCATAAACATTTCATTAAAAAAGTCATAGTATAGTATGTAAATAAAAGGCTTTAATATAGTATACCATAAAAATGTCATAAAATATCATAGTATAGTATGTCGAAGAGGTTTTTTGACCATATGAATCCAAATCCAATATTGCCATAGATCAGTCTTGCTTATTGATTTCCAACATTGCCAACAGTGGTCTAATACACCCAGTGATATAAAACAGAGAATGTACATACCCTGGTAAATATGGTGTCGCCACACTCAAAGCTGGAGCACAACGACGCCTTTAAAGTTGACTGGAGTCGAAGGTCTATGCAGATCTGGGAAGTACAAAAATGAAAAGACAATGTAAAAAATGTCACTTTACAAAATACACTACAGTAACAAGAGTATTGCTGTGTTTTTTGGCAGTGTAACATTTTTTTGTTCACAAACAGTGCAGGCCATTAAATTGATTTCCTGGAGCATAACGTCACCTGGTTGAGAAATTGTTAACTCATTGGTTTTAATCCATAATCCTGAACAATATCATCATCATTTTAATACTAACAATCTGACATATCATAACCATTTTGTGCCGTTAAGAAATCCAGACTGTAAGATTAAATGGTGATTTATGAGCGAGCGGGAGCGGGGCAGCGTCTGGGTTATAATGTGTGTTTTTAAGCAGGGGCTTGAGCAGCTGCATGTGTGTGCACATCATAAACAAATATACTTGTTTTTCAGCTGAACACAGGAAAACACCCCCAGGCTCAGGAAACAGACACCACTGTGTATGTTCTGTATTTTTCTATACTCATGAGGATACAAATATCCTCATAATCAAATAGAACAAAACTTAAAAGTGAGGGGGTTTTGTTTTTTACTGTTGAAATTAAAGTTTTAATCTTAAAAAAGAAAATGTCATTAAACATGAATATCAGTGCTAATGTGTTCATACTTGATGAATGTGTGTGCAGATACCAGTGTAAACACTGTCACAGCAGCGTGTTAAAAAGCAGCATTGTGTTTTATGAGCAGTTGAACTACCTGTTGGGTCGGTGTTGGTTTCTGTCCAGCTCGTTGTGCAGACTGTTCCCACAATCACAGCGTGTTCACACCAGGCTCTTTGGCAGGAAACCTCATCCCCCTTCTCTCTCTCTCTCGCTCTCTTTCTCCCACCTTCTTCAGTCTCTTCTCACACAGGGTTCAGAATTTCTTTTCTGTCCTGTAAAATGAGAAACTGTAGCCCTTCTCACTCTCTCACCTCACTTTTTCAGTCTGATTCTGGACATTTTTTGCTCCTCTACAGCACAAAACTCCATTAATTGTCCAGTAAAAACCTTTATCTGGTTGAATCGGCCTAAATAAGTTCATTATAGAGTCAAAGAATTTGGTCAAACTACCTCAGACTTGTGTACCCAGGTTCCCCCTAAACATTGCCTCATTTATTTCTGCTGAAAAGAATTTCCTGCATTTCAAAGAACCTCTCACGTAAACTGAAAAATAAAAACTGGCCTTTGTGTTTGTTTTGATGGATTTTTGGCAGCTCAAGAAAGACGAGAGACCTTCTTTGTTTCTGAAGGACTGACAGCAAAACTTTTAGATTAACTATCAAACCCCACTGTAGCTGCTTGAAATATCTCCAAATCACATCACAGAGAATGCATACGTCATTCAGCAGGTGCAATGAGAAAAAAAATACCAAAACTCATCACTTCTGTACCTAATATTATCGTAAATGTCATAATTTTACTATTTTTATTATTATAAAACAGCTGGGAATTGTAGTTTTTAGCAAACAGAGGAAATATCCATTTGTTGGGGACTATTTCCAGTAGCGGATTAGTACACATTTGGTGCTCTTGTGAGTACTGGCATACTAGACAATACTTATTAGCAGGATCAATTCTTTTGTTAGTTGTGTTCTCTTCATGGAAATAAAATACAGAATATGTTTTTGAGGCATAAAGCTCAAACTGGCTGCTGAGATCACATCCTTTTTTACAAAGAGTGATCACAGGGAACAATGCAATGACATCACCTGTCATTTGTTTAGCTCGTGATGCCATTCAGCTCAGTCGGCTCACATGTCCACCTCCTCCTCCCTCTAACAACTAGAAATGTTCCAGATTTGTCCCTGGAAGTTGCTGGAGAGCGTCAGCTGATTCCGGCAGCATCTATTGTAATCACAGCGCTTCCTTACATCTTTTATAGTCCTGTGAACAGCTTAGTGTCCAGCTCCGCTATACCTGCTGACAGACACGTATGTAAACAAAGCCTGAAAACAAAAGCACACTGTTCCCAATACCCCCCTATTCTATCTACACCATTGTATACCTCTGCTTCCTCAGTGAATTTGGACCCCCCGACGTAAAGCACACTCAAGTCATTTTAACTTATAATAACAATATGTTTATTTCTGTAAACATGGCGGTTATATTGGCAACAACACACAAAATCCTTCACATTCCACACAGTAAGTTTTAAAATAGCTTCATAGATACAAAAAGAGAGAATGACACATGGAGAGAGGGGAAGTGTATGAGGAAGAGGTGGTAGGGTCAGTTTGTCCAGGTGAAACAAGGTCAGGTCAGAGCTTCAGGCAATCCAGGAGATTCTTCTTCTGCTTCTTCAGTTTCAGTCCAACACTGATCCCAGTTGAGCTGGAAGACCCTCCGCCTTCCTCCACTGTGCGTAACGTGAATTGAACCATTTCTGGAGGACACAAATAAACAAAAAGAAAAATGGGAGGTGTTAGAAACAAGAGGTTTTGTACAGAAACAAAGTGCTGCAGAGCCTGAAACACGAGAGCGATGAGGTAACTGGTCTTGCTGAGTGAGAATACAGTCATGACATGAATATTCCTGAGACACAGGTGGAGCTCTTGTATTGTCAAGAACGATTTGAATAAAATAACGAGTTCTCCAAATTCATTGTTCCTCAGGCCACTGGTTACTTTTACATACACAACAATTATTTAGCAATCACTGAGAATTCAGTTGTGTTATTGGAAGTATTCATGCAAGACACACGAGACACTAAAACAACTATTGTGCTTCTATGGGCAACTTTAAAGACCTGTGAAATAGCTCAACTGGTGTCTATTACAGTTTGTTTTGAGATAATTTGAGCATTACAACCTCAGCAGTCACGAGCCTGGCTACAGTCTTGTTCAAAATATTAAGCTGCCATGACACCGTCTTGGATAAAGGAATAGTTTTCTCTCTGAGAGTGAGATGAGAAACTGTTAAACTTATGTCTGTGCAATAAGAAGCTGTAATCAGAAGATGTTAACCTAGATTAGCATAAAGATTAGCACTATAGGATATCATACAAAGCGCACATGAAGGTATAGGCTATTACAAAAAGATGTATTTATTTATTCAAAAGATGGCTGACAGTTATGTTTTGGCATCTAAAACAGCAAATTAACACAGAATTAAGGTTAAATAATTTAAAGGTTTTAGGATGGGTGAATATCATTTACCATCTGTTTTTAGTTTTGTTGAACAACTTTATTGTTTCGGGTTTTTCTGTGACCAGAGTGCAGTCGAGAAACTCCAAATATGAAGTCTATGATTAAAAGAGCAAGTCATTAACTGTAACTTTGTTTCCTTTCTGACTTTCATTGTCTTCATAATCACAACACAGTCACATTTCTTGGTGCATGTAAGCGTGGTCACTGACTCACACAGACACAGCAGTGACCCTGAGGCTCAAGCTGTATCAAGGAAACCACAAAAAGACGAATATTTCCATCCAATTTTAACAAACTGCTCCACCAATAACTGCTCCACTGAAAACTCTGACCAGATGATGACTGCGCTGAGTGCCTCGACACACACCCGTGACCCGGCGCATTGCTGTCTTGCGGTTCGTGTTGTCAAGGGATTCACAACAATGCTGACCTCATCTCGATAACGCCAAGGGGAAAGGGAGGGATTCGGTACGGTGGCCTTTAGACACGAGACCCTTGCTTGGCTTTGTGAGACGTGCGCCTGGCAGGAGGGATGGTTTCCACATATTGTACTGAAAACACATGAGACTCCTATTTGGAGCCGTCTGGGCTTGCACTTATGACTAAATCAATTTGAGAACTGCTCTCTGAACTTGGCTGTTCATCTGTGTTTTGGGATTTCATATTCATGTACCTCATATTTATGACGCAGGGCATATATTTTGGGGGAAAAGTGACTATGGTTCATAATTCTGTAAAGGTTCAGCCTTTAAAAATGCCATTTTCTCTACCAGGTTTTGAATGGAAGTCAGTTGTTTTGTACTTTGTTTTGTTTGTAGTCCTTTTTCAAAGTGCAACATCTTTGAATGTCTTGTAAAAGCATTGCACACATGCCACTTCAGAACAATAATATGATTTATAATTCATGTACAACGGTGCTTGTGTGTTTTTTCCCCCCAAGTGACTAGCACTTGATTATATAACGAGGTCTTTCAAACTTGACTCTATACCTTTACTGAGTGCAGCACTGAACACAAATAAAAACGGTCTATGAAAGAAGCTCAAACATGCCGCACAGACGCTGAAGCACACAGTAAATGTTAATGTGAAACGGGGAGTGGTAGCCGGGGTGTGTTTCTTCAGCTAAACCTCCTCCAATGAGAGCTTTGTTAACACACGACAGGGGGGGGGAGCACGGCAGGAACAGAAAGAAAGCTAGAAAGAAAAAAAAAAAACGACATCAGCTGGAACAAACAAAGTCAGGTCTTTTGATGAGGGGCCAGACCTTTACCTCACCCTGGACCAGGCTTCCCCCCTGTCAGGTTGGCCCGGCACCTCCCAACCTTTGTATATGATGAATGGAAACACTCACTAACACTGGAAGAGGAATTAGGACGCAGCATATAGTGCAGTTTTAGTTTATGTGACATTTTTCATAGCTGCTGTGCAGGCAGATTATAGACCTCAGTGGATGGAGCCAAATAATGAAACACCTTTGCTGTTCTAGTAACGAAGATGGGGCTTGGCAATAGTAGTCGAATCAAGTGGGTATCTTTTAAAGTTGTAGTCTTGTTTCGTGTTTCCACCAATAGTTTTTTGGTGCTGAGCTGTAGTAGAGGAGTCCAACGTTAGGTGCATAGGTTTTTTTTGCCAGAAAGAAACACTACACTACTACTAGGATGAAGATACCCACTTTGTTAAGCTAACTCCGACGGGGTCGTGGCTGGAAGGTAACGCACAAATTGCGAAACTCTCGTTATAGTAATCAGTTAGGCATTGACTTCGAATGGTTATGGTTAGGATAGGTCATCGGGCAGCGAGTCCAGTGTTGTCAGATCTCGCGAGAGAAACAAGCAACCATCTATAGAAACAAACCCAAAAGAAAAGCCCAAAAAAAGCAACCTTACCTACCACGATATGAGAAAGAGAGGCGGCCACTTGATCACTTCATAAACATATATGTATGAATTTATTTTGGATTGCATTTCCTTTCATTTTTGCATTGCATCTATTTGAACACTAAGTTGAACATTTTATGACATTTTTGTATTTCCTTTTTAGCTTATAACTTTTTTAGCTAGGTAATTTTCTTGTTCTTTCTTGTCTAACCAGATCGGCCTGATATGCGCTTGTATATCACACTT